>JAOSBN010154812.1:0-23142 GCA_027563595.1 Erythroxylum suave | reverse complement strand
ACTAGGCACCTTCAGAAGGGAACAATAGTTAGTTGGGCACCTTCGGTGTGAAAATCAACACCTTGGTGCACCTTTGGTGGGCAAAACAACCCATTGTCATGGTCACTAGGCACCTTCGGTGGCAAAAAATTTCCTATTGGGCACCTTCAGTGGGAAAATTAGCACCTCGGTGCACCTTCATTGGCCGAAACAGTCCCTTGGCACAGTCATTTGGCACCTTCTGTGGGAAAAATAGCTAGTTGGGCACCTTCGGTGAGAAAATCAGTACTTTGGAGAACCTTCGGTGGCTGAAACGGTCCCTTCAAAAGGTCTCGAGGCACCGTAGGTTGGAAAAATAGCCCGTTGGGCACCTTCGGTTGGAAAAATAGCACCTTGGTGCAACTTTGGTGGCCGAAACAGTCCCTTGGAACCGTCGCTAGGCACTTTCGATGGGAAAAATAGCTTGTTGGACACCTTCGGTAGGAAAACTAGCACCTTGGTACACCTTTGGTGGCTGAAACAGTCCCTTGGTAGGGTCACTAGACACCTTCGGTTGGAAAATCAACACCTCGGTGCACCTTTGTTGTGTGAAACAGCCCGTTGGCACAGCTAGGCAGCTTCGGTGGCAAAAACAGTCCCTTGGCACCATGGCTAGGCCCCTTCAGTTGGAAAAATAGACCATTGGGCACTATGGGTGGGAAAGTTAGCACCTTGGTGTGCCTTCGGTTGCCGAAACAGTCCCTTGGCATGGTTGCTAGGCACCTTCGATGGGAAAAATAGCTAGTTGCACACCTTCGGTGTGAAAATTAGCACCTTGGTGCACCTTTGGTGGGCGAAAAAACCCATTGGCCCGATCACTAGGCACCTTCGATGGCAAAAATTTCTGATTGGGCAAATTCAGTGGGAAAATCGGCACCTTGGTGCACCTTGGTTGGCTGAAATAGTCCCTTGGCATGGTCACTTGGCACCTTCTGTGGGAAATATAGCTAGTTGGGCACCTTTGGTGTGAAAATCAGTACCTTGGCGGACCTTCGGTGGCCGAAACAATCCCTTGAAACGGTTGCGAGGCACCTTAGGTGGGAAAAATAGACTATTGGGCACCATTGGTGGGAAAAATAGCACCTTGGTGCAGCTTCAATGGTCGTAACAATGCCTTGACACAGTCGTTAGGCACCTTCAGTTAGAAAATCAGCTCCTTAGTGCACCTTCAGTGGGCGAAACAGCACGTTGGCACAGTCGGTAGGCACCTTCGGTGGGGAAATCAACACCTTGGTGTACCTTTGGTGGCCAAAACAGTCCCTTGGCATGGTCACGAGGCACCTTCGGTCGAAAAAATAGCCTGTAGGGCATCTTTGGTGGAAAAATCAGCACATTGGTGTACCTTCGGTGATCGAAACAGTCCCTTGGCACGATCGCTAGGCACCTTCGGTGGGAAAATCAGCACCTTGGTGCACCTTCGGTGGGAAATCAGCACCTTGGTGCACCTTCGGTGGGCAAAGTGGCCCGTCGGCATGGTCGCTAGGCATCTTTGGTGGGAAAAATAGCCCATTAGGCACCTTTGGTGTGAAAATCAACACTTTGATGTAACTTTGGTGGCCAAAACAGTCCCTTGGCATCGTCGATAGGCACCTTCAGTGGGAAAATCAATACCCTTATGCACCTTATATGGGCAAAACATCCCGTTGGCACGATGGCAAGGCACCTTTGGTGGGAAAAATAGCCCGTTGGGCACATTCGGAGTGAAAATCAGCATCTTTGGTGGGAAAATCAATACCTTGATGCACCTTCAGTGGGTGAAAAAGCTCGTTGGTAGGATCACTAGGCACCTTGGATAGGAAAATCAACACCTTGGTTCACCTTCGGTGGCTAAAGCAGTCCTTTGGCACTGTCACCAAGCACCTTCGATAGGAAAAATAGCCCGCTGGGGATCTTTGGCGTGAAAATCAACACCTCGTGGACCTTCAGTGGGTGAAACAAGCCTTTGACACGGTCGCGAGGCGCCGTAAGATGGAAAAATAGCTCGTTGGGCACTTTCGGTGTGAAAATCAACACCTTGATGTAACTTTGGTGGCCAAAACAATCCTTTGGCATGGTCGATAGGCACCTTCCGTGGGAAAATCAATACCTTGGTGCTCCTTCAGCGGGCAAAAAAGCCCGTTGGCAGGATCACTATGCACCTTCGGTGGCTGAAGCAGTCCCTTGGAACGGTTGCCAGGCACCTTCAGTGGGAAAACTAACCCGCTAGGGATCTTTGGTGTGGAAATAAGCTCCTCGTGGACCTTCAGTGGGTGAAACAAGCCCTTGGCACAGTCGCAAGGCACCTTCGATGGGAAAATAGCTCGTTGGGCACATTTGGAGTGAAAATCAGCACCTTGATGTAACTTTGGTGGCCGAAACAATCCTTTGGCATGGTTAATAGGCACCTTCGGTGGGAAAATCAACACCTTGGTGCAGCTTCGGTAGGCGAAAAAGCCCGCTGGCAGGATCGCTAGGCACCTTCGGTGGGAAAATCAGCACCTTGATACACCTTCGATGGCCGAAGCAGTCCCTTGGCGTAGTCGCCAGGCATCTTTGGTGGGAAAAATAGCCTGCTGGGGACCTTTGGTGTGAAAATCAGCACCTTGGTAGACCTTCTGTGGTCGAAACAGTTCCTTGAAACGTTCTCGAGGCACCGTAGGATGGAAAAATAACCCATTGGGCACCTTCGGTGGGAAAATTAGCACCTTGCTGCACCTTTGGAGGCAGAAATAGTCCCTTGGCACGGTCGCTAGGCACCTTGGTGGCCAAAACAATCCCTTGTCAAGGTCACTAGGCACCTTTGGTGGGAAAATCAGCACCTTGATGCACCTTTGATGGGCAAAACAGCCCGTTGGCATGGACACGAGGCCCCTTCGGTGAGAAAAATAGCCCATTGGGCACCTTCAGTGTGAAAATCAGCGCCTTGAATTAACTTCGGTGGCCAAAACAGCCCCTTGGCCTGGTGGATAAACACCTTTGGTGGGAAAATCAATATCCTTGTGCACCTTTGGCGGGCAAAATAGCCCGTTGGCACCGTCGCGAAGCACCTTCAGTGGGAAAAATAGACCGTTAGGCACATTTCGGGTGAAAATCAGCACCTTGATGTAACTTTGGTGGCTGAAACAAACCTTTGGCATGGTCAATAGGCACCTTTGGTGGGAAAATCAACACCTTGGTGCATCTTCAGTGGTCGAAGCAGTCCCTTGGCACCATCACTAAGCACCTTCGGTGCAAAAAATAGTCTTTTGGGCACCTTAGGTGGGAAAATCAGCACCTTGGTGCAACTTCAGTGACCAAAACAGTCCTTTGGAACTATCGCTAGGCATCTTTGGTGGGAAAAATAGACCGTTGGGTAGCTTAGATTGGAAAATCAACACCTTGGTGCACCTTTGATGGTCAAAACAGTCCCTTGACGTGGTTAGTAGGCACCTTCGGTTCAAAAATCAGCACCTTGGTGCACCTTCGGTGGTTGAATTCTCCGTTGGCACAGTCGCTAGGCACCTTCGGTTGCAAAATCAGCACCTTCGATGGCCGAAGCAGCCCGTTGGCACAGTCACTAGGCACCTTCGGTGGGAGAATCAGCACCTTGGTGCACCTTCAGTGGTCGAAACAATCCCTTGGAATCATCGCTAAACACCTTCGGAGGGAAAAATAGCTCGTTGGGCTCCTTAGGTGGGAAAATCAGCACCTTGGTGCATCTTCGGTGGCCAAAACGGTCCCTTGGCACCTTCGGTGGGAAAAATATCCCATTGGGCACCTTAGGTTGGAAAATCAACACCTTGGTGCACCTTTGGTGGCTGAATTAGTCCCTTGACACTGTCGTTAGACTCCTTTGGTACGAAAAATAGCCCATGGGGTGCCTTTGGTGGGAAAATCAAGATCGTAGGCGGCCAAAACAGTCCCTTGGAATCGTCGCTAGGCACCTTTGGTGTGAAAATAAGCTCTTTGGTGCACCTTCGGTGGCCAAAACAATCCCTTGGCACCGTCGATAGGCACCTTCGATGGGAAAAATTGCCTATTGGGTAGGTTTGGTGGGAAAATCAGCACCTTGGTACACCTTCGGTGGTAGATACAGTCCCTTGGAACGGTCGCTACGCACCTTCTGTGTGAAAGATCAGCACATTGGTGAACCTTCAGTGGGGAAAAAGTCCCTTTGCATGATCGCTAGGCACCATCGCTGGTAAAAATAGCTTGTTCGGCACCTTCGGTGTGAAAATCAGTAACTTGGTTCACCTTCGATGGCAACAGTCCTTTGACATGGTTGCGAGGCACCATAGGTAGGAAAACAGGGCCTTGGTGGACCTTTGGAGGTCGAAACGGTGCCTTGACATGTTCGCTAGGAACCTTTGGTGGCTGAAAGAGTCCCTTGGCATGATCACTAGGCACCTTCGACGGGAAAAATAGCCGGTTGGGCACCTTTGGTGCTCAAAACAGTCCCTTGGCATGGTCGCTAAACACCTTCGGTTGGAAAATTAGCATATTAGTGCACCTTTAGTGGCTGAAACATCCCGTTGGCACAGTCGCTAGGCACCTTCGGTGGGAAAAATCAGCACATTGATGCACCTTCAGAGGGGAAAAGCAGCTCATTGTGCACCTTAGGTGGGAAAATCAGCACCTTGATGCACCTTCAGTGGTAGAAAAAGTCCCTTGGCATGATCACTAGGCACCATCGGTGGTAAAAATAGCTTGTTCTTCAGTTTGAAAATCAGCACCTTGGTTGACCTTCGGTGGCCGAAACAGTCCTTTGACATGGTTGCGAGGCACCATAGATAGGAAAACAGGGCCTTGGTGGACCTTTGGAGGTCGAAACGGTCCCTTGACATGGTCGCTAGGCACCTTTGGTGACCGAAAGAGTCCCTTGGCATGATCACTAGGCACCTTCGATGGGAAAAATAGTCGGTTGGGCACCTTTGATGCTCAAAATAGTCCCTTGGCATGGTCGCTAGGCACCGTCGGTTGGAAAATCAGCACATTAGTGCAGCTTTGGTGGGAAAATCAGCACCTTGGTGCACCTTCGGTGGCCGAAACAGTACCTTGGTGTGAACACGAGGCACCTTTGGTGGGAACTATAGCCTATAGGGCATCTTCGGTTGAAAAATCAGCACCTCGGTGCACATTCGGTGGCAAAAACAATCCCTTGGCACCGTCGCTGGGCTTCTTCGGTGGGAAAATCAGCACCTTGGTGCACCTCCGGTGGTCAAAAAAGTCTCTTGACACGGTCGTGAGGCAGCTTCCGTGCAAAAATTAGCGCCTTAGTGCACCTTCAGTGGCCGAAAGAGTCCCTTGGCACAGTCACTAGGCATCTTCGGTTGGAATATCAGCATCTTGGTGCACCTTCGGTGGTTGAAGCAACCAGTTGGCACAGTCACTAGGCACCTTTAGTGGGAGAACCAGTACCTTAGTGCACATTCTATGGCTGAAAATGTCCCTCAGCACGGACACGAGGCACTTTTGGTGGGAAAAATTGCCCGAAGGGCATCTTCGGTGGAAAAATCAACACCTTGTTGCACTTTCGGTGGCTAAAATAGTCCCTTGGCACGGTCGCTAGGCACCTTTGGTTGGAAAAATAGCCCTTTGGGCAACTTGGGTGGGAAAATCAACAACTTGGGCACCTTGGGTGGGAAAACAGCCCTTTGGGCACCTTCAATGGCTGAAACATTCCTTTGGCACTTTCGGTGGGAAAAATAGTCCGTTGGGTGCCTTAGCTGGGAAAATTAGCATCTTAGTGCACCTTCGGTGGCCAAAACTGTCCCTTGGCACTGTCAGTAGGCACCTTTGGTGGGAAAAATAGCCCGTTGGGCACCTTAGGTTGGAAAATCAACACCTTGGTGCACCTTCGATGGCTGAATTAGTCCTTTGACACCGTCGCTAGCCACCTTTAGTGCGAAAAATAGCCCATGGGGTGCCTTAGTTGGGAAAATCAACACCTTAGGCAGCCAAAACAGTCCCTTGGAATGGTCACTAGGCACCTTCGGTTTGAAAATCAGCACCTTTGTACACCTTCGGTGGCCAAAATAATCCTTTGGGTAGGCACCTTCGGTGAGAAAAATTCCTGTTGGGCAAGTTCAGTGGGAAAATCAGCACCTTAGCGCACCTTAGGTGGCATATACAGTCCCTTGGAGCGGTCGCTACGCATCTTCGATGAGAAAATCAGCACATTGGTGCACCTTCAGTGGGCGAAACAAGCCGTTGGCATGGTCCCTAGGCATCTTCGGTGGGAAAAATAGCCCGTTGGGCACCTTTAGTGAGAAATTCAACACCTTGGTACACCTTTGGTCGGCAAAACAGCCCATTGCCACGGTCATTAGGCACATTCGGTGGGAGAAATTGCCCGTTAGGCACCTTCAATGGCGAAAACAGTCCCTTGGCATTATGGCTAGGCACCTTCGTAGGTGAAAATAACCCGTTGGGCAGCTTAGGTGGGAAAATCAGCACCTTCGACGGCCAAAACAGTCCCTTGGCATGGTCACTAGGCATCTTTGGTGGGAAAAGCAGCTCGTTGCACACCTTAGGTAGGAAAATCAGCACCTTGATGCACCTTTAGTGGCTGAAACTGTCCCTTGGCATGATTTCTAGACGCATTCCGTGGTAAAAATAGCTTGTTGGCCACCTTCAGTGTGAAAATCATCACCTTGGTTAACCTTCGGCGGTCGAAACATTCCCTTGCCAAGGTTGTGAGGCACCATAGGTGGGAAAATGAGAGCCTTGGTGGAACTTTGGAGGTCGAAACAGTCCCTTGGCACGGTCGCTAGGCATCTTTGGTGGCCGAATGAGTCCCTTGGCACGGTCACTAGGCACCTTCGCTGGAAAAAATACTCGGTTGGGCACCTTTGGTGCTCGAAACAGTCCCTTGTCACGGGCACTAGGCACCTTCGGTTGGAAAATCAGCATCTTGGTGGACCTTCGATGGTCGAAACATCCCATTGGCATAGTCGCTATGCACCTTTGGTGAGAAAATCAGCATCTTGGTGCACCTTCGATGGCCGAAACAGTCCCTTGGTACGAACACGAGGCACCTTTGGTGGGAAATATAGCCCATAGGGCATCTTTGGTGGAAAAATCAGCACCTTAGTGCACCTTTTGTGGTGAAAAAATCCCTTAACACCGTCACTAGGTAGTTGTGGTGGGAAAATCAGCACCATGGTGCACCTCTGCTGGGTGAAATAGTCCCTTGGCACAGTCGCGAGGCACGTTCCGTGCAAAAATCAGCACCATGGTGCACCTTCCATGGCCGAAACAATCCCTTGGCACAATCACTAGGCACCTCCGGTTAGAAAATCAGCACCTTGGTGCATCTTTGGTGGCTGAAGCGGCCCATTGGCACAATCGCTATGCACCTTTGATGGGAGAATCAGCACCTTTGTGCACATTCTATGGCCGAAAATGTCCCTTAGCATGGACACGAGGCACCTTTGGTGGGAACAATTGCCTGACGGGCATCTTCAGTGGAAAAATCAACACCTTGTTGCACCTTCGGTGGCCAAAATAGTCCCTTGGCACCGTCTCTAGGCACCTTCGGTTGGAAAAATAGCCCTTTGGGCACCTTAGGTGGGAAAATCAACAACTTGGTGCACCTTCAGTGGCCGAAACAATCCCTTGGTAACTTCGGTGGGAAAAATAACCCGTTGGGCACCTTAGGTGGGAAAATCAGCATCTTGGTGCACCTTCGGTGGCCAAAACGGTCCCTTGGCACTGTCAGTAGGCACCTTCGGTGGGAAAAATAGCGTGTTGGGCATCTTAGGCTGGAAAATCAACACCTTCGGTGGCTGAATTAGTCCCTTGGACCCTCGCTAGACACCTTCGATGCGAAAAATAGCCCGTGGGATGCCTTAGGTGGGAAAATCAACACCTTAACCGGCCAAAACAGTCCCTTGGAACAGTCGCTAGGAACCTTACGTGTGAAAATCAGTACCTTGGTGCACCTTCGGTGGCCAAAACAATCCCTTGGTACCGTCGCTAGGCACATTCAGTGGGAAAAATTACCTGTTTGGCAGTTTCGGTGGGAAAATCAGCACCTTCGGTGGCTGATACAGTCCCTTGGAACGGTCTCTATGCACCTTCGGTGGGAAAATCAACAAATTGTTGCACCTTCAGTGGGCTAAACAAGTCGTTGGCATGGTCCCTAGGCATCTTCGACAGGAAAAATAGCCCGTTGGGTACCTTCAGGGAGAAATTTAACAGCTTGGCACACCTTTGGTGGGCGAAATAGCCCATTGCCATGGTCACTAGGCACACTCGGTGGGAAAAATTGCCCGTTGGTCACCTTCAATGGCGAAAACAGTCCCTTGGCATTATGGCTAGGCACCTTCGGAGGTAAAAATAACCCGTTGGGTAGCTTAGGTGGGAAAATCAACACCTTCGACGGCCAAAACAGTCCCTTGGCATGGTCACTAGGCACCTTCGGTGGGAAAAGCAGCCCGTTGCGCACCTTAGGTGGGAAAATCAGCAACTTGAAGCACCTTCAGTGGTTGAAACAGTCCCTTGGCATGATCGCTGGGCACCTTCAGTGGTAAAAATAGCTTGTTGGGCGCCTTCGATGTGAAAATCATCACCTTGGTTGACCTTTGGAGGCATCGTAGGTAGGAAAATCAGAGCCTTGGTGGACTTTTGGAGGCCGAAATAGTACCTTAGCAAGGTCGCTAGGCATCTTTGGTGGCCGAAAGAGTCCCTTAGCACGGTCACTAGGCACCTTCGATGGGAAAAATAGCCAATTGGTCACCTTAAGTGCTCAAAATAGTCCCTTGGCACCGTCATTAGGCACCTTCGGCTGGAAAATTAGCATCTTGGTGGACCTTTGATGGTCGAAACATCCCCTTGGCACAGTTGCTATGCACCTTTGGTGGGAAAATCAGCACCTTGGTGCACCTTCGGTGGCTGAAACAGTCCCTTCGTGCAAACATAAGGCACCTTCAGTGGGAAATATAGCCCGTAGGACGTCTTCGGTAGAAAAATCAGCACCTTGGTGCAGCTTCTGTGGTAAAAACAGTCCCTTGGCACGGTCATTGGGCTTCTTCGGTGGGAAAATCAGCACCTTGGTGCACCTCTCGTGGCCGAAAAAGTCCTTTGGCACGGTCGCGAGGCACCTTGTGTGCGAAAATCAGTACCTTTGTGCACCTTTGGTGGCCGAAAGAGTCCCTTGGCACAGTAACTAGGCATCTTCGGATGGAATATCAGCATCTTGGTGCACCTTCGATGGTCGAAGCAACCTGTTGGCACAGTCACTAGGCACCTTCGGTGGGAGAATCAACACCTTGGTGCACAGTCTATGGCCAAAAATGTCCCTTTGCACGGACACGAGGCACCATTGGTGGGAAAAATTGCCTGAAGGGCATCTTCGGTGAAAAAATCAACACCTTGTTGTACTTTCAGCGGCCAAAATAGTCCCTTGGCATCGTCGCTAGACACCTTCGGTTGGAAAAATAGCCCTTTGGGCACCTTGGGTGGGAAAATCAGCAACTTGGTCTACCTTTAGTCGCCGAAACAATCCCTTGGCACCGTCGCTAAACATCTTCGGTGGGAAAAATAGCCCGTTGGACGTCTTAGGTGGGAAATTCAGCATCTTGGTGCACCTTCAGTGGCCAAAACGGTCCCTTGGCACTATCAACAGACACCTTCAGTGGGAAAAATAGCCCATTGGGCTCCTTAGGTTGGAAAATCAACACCTTGGTGCACCTTCGGTGGCTGAATTAGTCCCTTGGCACCGTCGCTAGCCACCTTTAGTGTGAAAAACAGCCCATGGGGTGCCTTAGGTGGGAAAATCAACACCTTAGGCGGCCAAAACAGTCCCTTGGAACGGTCGCTAGGCACCTTCGGTGTGAAAATCAGCACCTTGGTGCACCTTCGGTGGCCAAAACAATCCCTTTGGTAGGCACCTTCGGTGGGAAAAATTGTTTGTTGGGCAAGTTCGGTGGGAAAATCAACACCTTGGTGTACCTTCGGTCGCAAATACAGTCCCTTGGAGCGGTCTCTACGCATCTCCAGAGGGAAAATCAGCACCTTGGTGCACTTTTTGTGGTGAAAACAGTCCCTTGGCACCGTCGCTAGGTAGCTTCGGTGGGAAAATCAGCACCTTGGTGCACCTTCGGTGACCGAAACAATCCCTTGGCACGGTCGCTAGGCACCTTCGGTTGAAAAATCAACACCTTGGTGCACCTTCGGTGGCCAAAGTGGCCCGTTGGCACAGTTACTAGGCTGAAACAGTGCCTTGGTACAGTCACTAGGCACCTTCGATTGGAAAATCAACACCTTGGTGCATCTTCGGTGGCCGAAGTGGCCCGTTGCCACAGTCGCCAGCCACCTTCGGTGGGAGAATCAGCACCTTGGTGCACAGTCTATGGCTGAAAATTTTCCTTGGCACGGACACGAGGCACCTTTGGTGGGAAAAATTGCTCGAAGGGCATATTCGGTGAAAAAATCAACACCTTGTTGCACCTTCGGCGGCCAAAATAGTCCCTTGGCACTGTCGCTAGGCGCCTTTGGTTAGAAAAATAGCCCTTTGGGCACCTTGGGTGAGAAAATCAACAACTTGGTGCACCTTCAGTGGCTGAAACAATCCCTTGGCACCGTCGCTCGACCTTCGGTGGGACAAATAGCCCATTGGGCGCCTTAGGTAAAATCAGCACCTTGGTGCAGCTTCGATGGCCAAAACGGTCCCTTGCCACTATCAGTTGGCACCTTCGTGGGGAAAATAGCCTATTGGGCACCTTAGGTTGGAAAACCAACACCTTCGGTGGCTGAATTAGTCCCTTGGACCCTCGCCAAACACCTTCAGAGCTAAAAATAGCTCGTGGACTGCCTTAGGTGGGAAAATCAACACGTTAAGCAGCCAAAACAGTCCCTAGGAAAAGTCGCTAGGCACCTTCGATGTGAAAATCAGCACCTTGGTGCACATTCGATGGCCAAAACAATCCCTTGGCACCGTTGCTAGGCACATTTGATGGGAAAAATTACCTGGTGGGTAGTTTCGGTCAGAAAATCAGCACCTTGGTGCACCTTAGGTGGCAGATACAATCCCTTGGAATGGTTTCTAAGCACCTTCGGTAGGAAAATCAACAAATTGTTGCACCTTCAGTGGGCTAAACAAGCCGTTGGCATGGTCCCTAGGCATCTTCGGTGGGAAAAATAGCCAGTTGGGCACCTTCGGTATGAAAATCAGCATCTTGGTGCACCTTTGGTGGCCGAAACAGCCCATTGCGACGGTCACTAGGCACATTCGGTTGGAAAAATTGTCCTTTGGGCACCTCCAATGGCGAAAACAGTTCCTTGGCATTGTGGCTAGGCACCTTCGGTGGTAAAAATAACCCGTTGGGCACCTTAGGTGGGAAAATCAGCACCTTCGACACCTGTGGTGGCCGAAAGAGTCCCTTAGCACGATCACTAGGCACCTTCGATGGGAAAAATAGCCTGTTGGGCACCTTCGGTGCTCGAAACAGTCCCTTGGCAAGGTCACTAGGCACCTTTGGTTGGAAAATTAGCACGTTGGTGCACCTTTGGTGGCCAAAACATCTCGTTGGCACCGTCGCTAGGTAGCTTCGGTGGGAAAATCAGCACCTTGGTACACTGCCGGTGGCCGAAACAGTCCCTTGGCATGGTCGCGATGCACCTTCTATGCGAAAATCAGCACCATGGTGCACCTTCGGTGGCCTAAACAGGCCGTTGACATGGTCACTAGGCATCTTTGGTGGGAAAAATAGCCTGTTGGGCACCTTCGGTGTGAAAATCAGAACCTTGGTGCACCTTCGATGGCTAAAACAATCCCTTGGCACGGTCGCTAGGCACCTTCAGTCAGAAAAATAGCCCGTTGGGCACCTTAGGTTAGAAAATCAGCACCTTGTTGCACCTTTGGCGGCCAAAACAGTCCCTTGGCACGGTCGCTAAGAACCTTCGGGTGGAAAAATTGCCCGTTGGGCACCGTAGGTGAGAAAATTAGCACTTTGGTGCACCTTCGGTGGTGGAAACACGCCCTTGACACCGTCACTAGACACTTTCGGTGGGAAAATCAGCACCTTCGACGCCCAAAACAGCCCCTTGGCGCAGTCGCTAGGCACCTTTGGTGGGAAAAACAGCCCGTTGGGTACCTTTGATGGAAAAATCAGCACCTTGATGCACCTTTGGAGGTGGAAACAGTCCCTTGGCTCAGTCACTAGGTACCTCCGATAGTCAAAACAGTCCCTTGGCATGGTTAATAGGCACGTTTGGTGGGAAAAACAGCCCATTGGGCACCTTTGGTAGGGAAATCAGCACCTTGGTGCACGTTTGGTGGCTGAAACTGTCCCTTGGCACGATCGCTAGGCACCTTTGGTGGGAGTATCAACACCTTGGTGCACATTCCGTGGCCAAAAATGTCCCTTGGCAAGGACACGATGCACCTTCGGTGCGAAAAATGTCCCAAAGGGCATCTTCGGTGGAAAAATCAACACCTTGGTGCACCTTCGGTGGGAAAAATAGCCCGTTGGGCACCTTAGGTAGAAAAATCAGCACCTTGGTGCACCTTCGATGGCTAAAACAGTCCGTTGGGCACCTTAGGTTGGAAAATCAACACCTTGGTGCACCTTCGGTGGCTGAAATAGCCCCTTGGCATTGTCGCTAGACCCATTCGGTGAGAAAAATAGCCCATGGGGTGCCTTTGACAGGAAAATCAGCACCTTAGACGGCTAAAATAGTCCCTTGGAATGGTCGCCAGACTCTTTCAGTGGGAAAATCAGCACCTTGGTGCACCTTTGGTGGTCGAAACAGGCCGTTGGTAAGGGCGCTAGGCACCTTTGGTGGGAAAAATAGCCCGTTGGGCACCTTTGGTGTAAAAATCAGCACCTTGATGCACCTTCTGTGGTCGAAACAGTCCCTTCGCAAGGGCGCTAGGCACCTTTGGTGGGAAAAATAGCCTGCTAGGAACCTTCGGTGGGAGAATCAGCACCTTGGTGCAACTTTGGAGACCAAAATAGTCCCTTGGCACGGTCGCTAGGCACCTTTGGTAGGAAAAATTACCTTTTGGGCACCTTTGGTGAGAAAATCAGCACCTTGGCGCACCTTCGGTGACCGAAACAGTCCCTTGGAATGGTCGCTATCAGCACCTTGGTGCACCTTCAGTGGGTGAAACAAGCCGTTGACATGGTCCCTAGGCGTCTTCGGTGGGAAAAATAGCCTGTTGGGTACCTTCGGTGTGAAAATCAACACCTTGGTGCATCTTTGGTAGGCGAAACAGCCCATTGGCAGAGTCACTAGACACATTTGGTGGGAGAAATTGCCCATTGGGCACCATCGATGGCCAAAATAGTCCCTTGGCACTATGGCTAGCCACCTTTGGTGGGAAAAATAGCTCGTTAGGCACCTTAGGTAGGAAAATCAGTACCTTCGACAACCAAAATAGTCCCTTGGCACGATCTCTAGGCACCTTCGGTGGGAAAAACAGCCCATTACGCACCTTAGGTGGGAAAATCAGCACCTTGGTGCACCTTCAGTGGCTGAAACAGTCCCTCAGCACAGTCGCTAGGCACCTTTGGTGGTAAAAATAGCTTGTTGGGCACCTTCGATGTGAAAATCAGCACCTTGGTTGACCTTCAATGGCCGAAACAGTTGCTTGAAATGGTCGCCAGGCACCTTCGGTGGCCAAAAGAGTCCCTTGGCACGGTCACTAAGCGTCGTAGGTGGGAAAACAGCCCGTTGGGCACCTTCTGTGGGAAAATCAAGACCTTGGTGAACCTATGCAGGTCGAAACAGTCCCTTGGCAAGGTCACTAGGCACCTTTGGTGGCCGAAAGAGTCCCTTGGCACGGTCACTAGGCACCTTCGGTGGGAAAAATAGCTTGTTGGGCACCTTCAATGGGAAAATCAGCACCTTTGATGGTCAAAATAGTCCCTTGGCACGGTCGCTAGGCACCTTTGGTTGGAAAATCAGCACCTTGGTGCACCTTCAATGGCCAAAACAATCCCTTGGCACCGTCACTCGGCACCTTCGGTGGGAAAATTAGCAACTTGGTGCACCTTTAGTGGCCGAAACAATCCCTTGGCACGGTTGCAAGGCACCTTCCGTGGGAAAATCAGCACCGTAGTGCAACTTAAGTGGCCGAAACAGGCCAATGACATGATCACCAGGTATCTTTGGTGGGAAAAATAGCCCATTGGGCACCTTTGGTGGGAAAATCAAGACCTTGCTGCACCTTCGGTGGTCAAAACTATCCCTTGGCACGGTCGGTAGGCACCTTTGCTGGGAAATATAGCCTATTGGGCACCTTAGGTGTGAAAATCAGCATTTTGGTGCGCCTTTGGAAGCCAAAATAGTCCCTTGGCACGGTCGCTAGGCACCTTCGGTGGGAAAAATAGCTCGTTGGGCACCATAGGTGCGAAAATCAACATCTTGGTGCAACTTTGGTGGCCGAAAAAATCCCTTGCCACTTTCGCTAAGCACCTTCGGTGGGAAAAATAGCTAGTTGGGCACCTAAGGTGGGAAAATCATCACCTTGGCGCACCTTCGGTGGAAAAATCGGCACCTTGGTGCATCTTCGGTGACCAAAACAGTCCCTTGGCAAGGTCGCTAGCCACCTTCAGTGGGAAAAACAACCCTTTGGGCCACTTAGGAGGGAAAATCTGCACTTTGGTGCACCTTTAGTGCTTGAAACAGTCCCTTGGCATGGTCGCTAGGCACCTTCGTTGGGAAAATCAGCACCTTGGTGTACCTTCTTTGAGCGAAACAGACCGTTGGGACGGTCGTTAGACACCTTCGTGGGAAAAATAGCCCGTTGGGCACCTTCGATGGGAAAATCAACACCTTGGTGCACCTTCTGTGGCCGAAACATTCCCGTGGCATAGTCGCTAGGCACCTTCGATGGGAAAAACAGCCCTTTGTGCCCCTTAGGTGGGAAAATCAGCAACTTGGTGAATCTTTGGTGGCTCAAACAATCCCCTGGCATGGTTGCTAGGCACCTTCAGTGGGAAAAATAGATTTTTTGGCAACTTCGGTGGGAAAATCAACACCTTGGTGGAACTTTTGTGGCCAAAATAGTTCCTTGACACTGTCACGAGGCAACGTAGGTGGGAAAAATAGCCCCTTTGGCACCTTCGGTGGGAAAATCAGCACCTCGATGAACCTTTTGTGGCCGAAACAGTCTCCTGGCACGGTCGCGAGGCACCGTAGGTGGGAAGAATAGCCTGTTGGGTACCTTCGGTGGGAAAATCAACACCTTGGTGCACCTTTAGTGGTCGAAACAGTCCCTTGGCATGGTTGCTAGTCACCTTCGGTGGCTGAAATAGTCCGATGGCACAGTCTCTAGGCACCTTCGGTGGGAAAAATAGTCCATTGGCACGACTGCTAGGCACATTCGGTGCAAAAATAGCCTGTTGGGCACCTATGGTGGGAAAATCAGCACCTTGGCGCTCCTTTGGTGGGTGAAACAATCCCTTGGCATGATCACTAGGCAACTTCGGTGGAAAAAATAGCCGATTGAGCACCTTTGGTGGGAAAATCAGCACCTTGTTCTACCTTCTCTGAGTGAAATAGACCGTTGGGACGGTCGCTAGACACCTTCGTGGGCAAAATAGCCCATTGGGCACCTTCGATGGGAAAATTAACACCTTGGTGCACCTTCTGTGGCCGAAACATTCCCGTGGCACGGTCGCTAGGCACCTTCGATGGGAAAAACAGCCCTTTGTACCCCTTCGGTGGGAAAATCAGCAACTTGGTGAATCTTTGGTGGCTCAAACAATCCCCTGGCATGGTTGCTAGGCACCTTCAGTGGGAAAAATAGATTTTTTGGCAATTTCGGTGGGAAAATCAGCACCTTGGTGGAACTTTTGTGGCCGAAATAGTTCCTTGACACTGTCACAAGGCAACGTAGGCGGGAAAAATAGCCCCTTTGGCACCTTCGGTGGGAAAATCAGCACCTTGGTGAACCTTTTGTGGCCGAAACAGTCTCTTGGCACGGTCGCGAGGCACCGTAGGTGGGAAAAATAGCCTGTTGGGTACCTTTGGTGGGAAATTCAACACCTTGGTGCACCTTTGGTGGCCGAAACAGTCCCTTGGCATGGTTGCTAGGCACCTTCGATGGCTGAAATAGTCCCATGGCACAGTCTATAGGCACCTTCGGTGGGAAAAATAGTCCATTGGCACGACTGCTAGGCACATTCGGTGCAAAAATAGCCCGTTGGGCACCTATGGTGGGAAAATCAGCAGCTTGGCGCTCCTTTGGTGGGTAAAACAGTCCCTTGGCACGATCACTAGGCAACTTCGGTGGAAAAAATAGCCCATTGGGCACCTTTGGTGGGAAAATCAGCACCTTGGTGCACCTTTGGTGGCTGAAACAATCCGTTGGCAGGGTCGCTAGGGACATTCGGTGGGAAAATTAGCTCGTTGGGCACCTTTAGTTGGAAAATCAACACCTTGGTGCACCTTCGGTGGCCAAAACAGTTCCTTGGCACGGTGACTAGGCACCTTCGGTGGGAAAAATAGCCCATTGGGAACCTTTGGTAGGAAAATCAGCACCTTGGTACGCCTTCGGTGGCCAAAAACAATCCCTTGGAACGGTCGCAAGGCTCCTTCAGTGGCAAAAATAGCCCTTTGGGCACCTTAGGTGGGAAAATTAGCAACTTAGTGCACCTTCGATGGCTGAAACAGTCCCTTGGAATGGTCGCTACACACCTTCAGTGGGAAAAATAGCCCTTTGGGCACCTTCAGTGGGAAAACAGTCCCTTGGGACGGTCGCTAGGCACCTTCGTGAGAAAAATAGCCCATTGGGCACCTTCGGTGGGAAAATTAGCACCATGGTGCACCTTTAGTGGCCAAAACAGTCCCTTGGCATGGTCGCTAGGCACCTTCCGTGGGAAAAATAGCTCGTTAGGTACCTTCAGTGGGAAAATTACCACCTTGGTGCATCTTTAGTGGCTGAAATAGTTCCTTAGCACGATCACTAGGCACCTTCAGTGAGAAAAATAGCCTATTGGGCACCTTTTGCGGGAAAATGAGCACCTTGGTGCACCTTTAGTGGCCGAAACAGTCCCTTAGCACCGTCGCTACGCACCTTCAGTGGGAAGCACAACGCTTTAGGCCCCTTAGGTGGGAAAATCAGCAACTTGGTGCACCTTCAGTGGCTGAAACAGTCCCTTGGAATGGTCGCTACGCACCTTCAGGGGAAAAATAGCCTGTTGGGCATCTTTATTGGAAAAATCAGCACCTTGGTGCACCTTTGGTGGCCGAAACAGTCCCTTGGCATGGTCGCTAGGCACCTTTGATGGAAAAATCAGCACCTCCTTCTGTGGCCGAAACAGTCCCTTGGTATAGTTGCTGGGCACCTTTGGTGGGAAAAACAGCCCTTTGGTCCCCTTAGATAGGAAAATCAAAACTTGGCGCACATTTGGCGGCTGAAACAGTCCTTTGGCACGGTCAGCAAGCACCTTCATTGGGAAAAATAGCCCTTTGGGCACCTTCAGTGGGAAAATCAGCACCTTGGCGGGCCTTCTATGGCCGAAAAAGTCCTTTGGCACGGTCGCTAGGCTCCGTAGGTGAGAAAAATAGCCCGTTGGGCACCATTGGTGGGAAAATCAACACCTTGGTGCTCCTTTAGTGGGTAAAACATCCCATTGGCAGGGTTGCTAATAGCCCTTTGGGCACCTTCAGTGGGAAAATCAGCACCTTGGTGTAGCTTCGATGGCCCAAACAGTCCCTTGGTACGGTCACTAGGCACCTTCGATAGGAAAAATAGCTCGATGGGCATCTTTTATGGGAAAATTAGCGCATTGGTGCACCTATGGTGGCCGAAATAGTCCCTTGGCACTGTCGTTAGGCACCTTCAGTGGGAAAAATAGCCCATTGGGCATCTTCGGTGGGAAAACTAGCACCTTGGTGCACTTTCGATGGGAAAATCAGCACCTTGGTGCACCTTCGATGGGAAAACTAGCACCTTGGTGCACCTTCAATGGTCGAAACAGTCCCTTGGCACAGTCAATAGGCACCTTCAATAGGAAAAATAGCCTATTAGACACCTTCGTTGGGAAAATTAGCACCTTGGTGCACCTTTGGTGGCTAAAATAGTCCCTTGGCATAGTCACTAGGCACCTTCAGTCGGAAAAATAGCCCATTAGGCACCTTCGATGGGAAAATCAGCACCTTGGTAGACCTTCTGTGACTGAAACGGTCCCTTGGCATGGACGCTAGGCACTTTTGGTGGTAGATCATCACCATAGTGCACCTTTGATAGCCGAAGTAGTCCCTTAGCATGGTCACGGGGCACCTTTAGTGGGAAAAATTGCCCATTGTGAACTATCGGTGGGAAAATCAGCATCTTGGTCCACTTTTGGTGGCCGAAACAGTCTATTGGCACGGTCGTTAGGCACCTCTAGTGGGAAAATCAGCACCTTGGTGCACCTTTGGTGGCTGAAACTATCCCTTGTCACGGTCGTTGGGCAACTTTGGTGGGAAAATTAGCACCTTGATGTACCTTCGGTGGCCGAAACAGTCCCTTGGCACGGTCAGTAGGCACCTTCGGTGGGAAAAATAGCCTGTTGGGCACCTTTGGTGGGAAAATCAGTAGTTTGGTGCACCTTTGGTGGCTAAAACAGTGCCCTGGCAAGGTCGCTAGGCTCCTCCGATGGGAAAAATAGCCCATTGGGCACCTTCGGTGGGAAAATCAACACCGTGGTGCACCTTTGGTGGCAGAAATAGCCCTTGGCATGGTCGCTAGGCACCTTTGATGGGAAAATCAGCACCGTGGTGCAACTTCGGTGTTCGAAACAGTCCCTTGACACGATCGCGATGCACCGTAGGTGGGAAAACTGATACCTTGGTACACCTTTTATGGCCGAAACAATCCCTTGGCAATGTCGCGAGACACCTTCGGTGCAAAAAATAGCCCGTTGGGTAACTTAAGTGGGAAAATCAGCACCTTCGGTGGTCAAAACAGTCACCTGGTGCCGTCGCTAGGCAACTTAGGTGGGACAATCAACACCTTCGTGCACCTTTGGTGGCTGAAACAGTCCCTCGACACGGTCGCTAAGCACCTTTTGCGGGAAAATCAGTTCCTTGGTGTAGTTTCAGTTGCCATAAAGTTCCTTGGCAAGTCACTAGGCACCTTCGGCATGGAAAATAGCCCATTGGGCAGCTTTGGTGGGAAAATCAGCACCTTGGTGTAACTTCGGTGGTCAAGAACGTCCCTTGGAAAGGTTGCTAGCTAGCTTCGGTGGGAAAAATAGCCCATTGGGCACCTTCGGTGGTCGAATTAGTCCCTTGGCTCGGTCGTTAAGCACCTTTGGCGGCCGATACAGTCCCTTGGCATGGTCGCTAGGCACCTTTGGTGGGAAAATCAACACTATGGTGCAACTTTGGTGGCTGGAACAGTCCCTTGGCACGGTCGCGAGGCATCGTAGGTGTGAAAGCCAGTATCTTGGTGCACCTTGAATGGCCGAAACAGTCCTTTGGCAAGGTCGCTAGGTAGCTTTGGTGGGAAAAATAGCCCCTTAGGCTCCTTGGGTTGGAAAATCAACACCTTGGTGCACCTTCGGTGGCAAAAATAGTCCCTTGGCATCGTTGTTAGACACCTTTGGTGGGAAACATAGCCCATTCGGTAACTTAGGTGACAAAATTAGCACCTTGTTGCACCTTAGGTGGCCAAAACAGTCACTTGGCACAGTCGCTAGGCACCTTTGGTGGGAAAAACAGCCCGTTGGGAAGCTTAGCTGGGAAAATCAGCACCTTGGTGCACCTTCGGTAGCCAAAACATTCCCTTGGCACGATCGCTAGGCATCTTCGATGGAAAAAATAGCCAGTTGGGCACCTTAGATGGGAAAATCAGCACATTGGTGTAGCTTAGGTGGCCAAAACAGCGCCTTGGCACAGTCACTAGGCACCTTTGGCAGGAAAAATAGCTCAATGGGCACCATCGGTGGGAAAATCAGCAGATTGGTGCACCTTCGGTGGCCGACATAGCTCTTTAGCATGGTTGCTAGGCATCTTCGGTGGGAAAATCAGCACCTTGGTGCGGCTTTAGTGGGCAAAATAGCACTTTGGCACGGGCGCGGGGCACCTTTGGTGGGCAAAATAGCCTGTTGGGCACGTTAGGTGGGAAAATCAAAACCTTGGTACACCTTTGGTGGCCAAATTAGTCCCTCGGTACGGTCGCTAGTCACCTTTGGTGGGAAAATTAGCACCTTGGTGTAGCTTCGCTAGTCGAAACAATCCCTTGGCAAGGTCGCTAGGCACCTCAGGTAGGAAAAATAGCCCGTGGGGCACCTTCAGTGGGAAAATCAGCACCTTGGTGTAACTTTGCTGGTCGAAACAGTCCCTTTGCATAGTTGCTAGGCACCTTCAGTGGGAAAATTAGCACCTTTTGGTAGCGGAAAGAGTCCCTTGGCACGATCACTAGGCACCTTCGGTGGGTAAAATAGCTCGATGGGCACCTTCGGTGGGAAAATTAGCACGTTGGTGCACCTTTGGTGGCGAAAATAGCCCCTTAGCACGGACGCTAGGCACCTTTGGTGGGAAAATCAGCACCTTGGTGCAGCTTCAGTGGGCAAAACAGCACGTTGGCATGGGTGTCGGGCACCTTTGATGGGCAAAATAGCCCGTTGGGCACCTTATCTGGGAAAATCAACACCTTAGTGCACCTTCGGTGGCCGAACCAGGCCCTTGACACTGTCGCTAGGCATCTTTGGTTGGAAAATCAGCACCTTAATGTAGCTTCGGTGGTCAAAACAATCCCTTGGCAAGGTCGCTAGGCACCTTCAGTGGGAAGAATAGCCCGTTGGGCACCTTAAGTGGGAAAATCAGCACCTTGGTGTAGCTTCGGTGGTGGAAACAGTCCCTTTACGCGATCCCTAGGTACCTTCGATGGGAAAATCAGCACCTTTGGTGGCCGAAACAGCCCCTTGGCACAGTCATTAGCCACCTTCGATGGGAAAATCTGCACCTTGGCGCACCTTCAGTGGGCAAAACAGCCCGTTGGCACGGTTGCTAGGTTGCTTCGATGGGAAAAATAGCCCGTTGGGCATCTTTGGTCGGAAAATCAGCACCCTGGTGTAGTTTAGGTGGCCAAAACACTCCTTTGGCACAGTCACTAGGCACCTTTGGTGGGAAAAATAGCTCGATGGGCACCTTCGGTGGGAAAATCAGCAGATTGGTGCACCTTTGGTGGCTGAAATAGCCCTTTAGCACGGTTGCTAGGCATCTTCGGTGGGAAAATCAGCACCATGGTATAGCTTCAGTGGGCAAAACAGCACTTTGGCAAGGTCGCCGGGCACCTTCGGTGGTCAAAATAGCCCGTTGGGCACCTTACGTGGGAAAATCAACACCTTGGTGCACCTTCAGTGGCCGAACAAGTCCCTCGGCACAGTCGCTAGGCACCTTTGGTGGGAAAATCAGCACCTTGGTGTAGCTTCGCTGTTCGAAACAATCCCTTGGCAAGGTCGCTAGGCACCTTGGGTAGGAAAAATAGCCCGTTGGGCACCTTCGATAGGAAAATCAGCACCTTGGTGTAACTTTGCTGGTCGAAACAATCCCTTTGCACAGTCGCTAGGCACCTTCATTGGGAAAATCAGCACCTTTGGTAGCGGAAAGAGTCCCTTGGCAGGATCACTAGCCACCTTCGGTCGGAACAATAGCTCGATGGGCACCTTCGGGGGGAAAATCAGCACGTTGGTGCACCTTTGGTGGCAAAAATAGCCCCTTAGCATGATCGCTAGGCACCTTCGGTAGGAAAATCAGCACCTTGGTGCAGCTTCAGTGGGCAAAACAACACGTTGGCACGGGTGTCGGGCACCTTTGGTGGGCAAAATAGCCCGTTGGGCACCTTATATGGGAAAATCAACACCTTAGTGCACCTTCGGTGGCTGAACCAGTCCCTTGGCACGGTCGCTAGGCATCTTTGGTTGGAAAATCAGCACCTTGACGCGGCTTCGGTGGTCGAAACAGTCCCTTGGCAAGGTCGCTAGGCACCTTTAGTGGGAAAAATAGCCCGTTGGGCACCTTAAGTGGGAAAATCAGCACCTTGCTTTAGCTTCGGTGGTGGAAATAGTCCCTTTACGCGATCGCTAGGCACCTTCGGTGGGAAAATCAGCACCTTTGGTGGCCGAAACAACCCCTTAGCACAGTCGTTAGCCACCTTCGGTGGGAAAATCAGCACCTTGAAGTGTGCAAAACAACCCGTTGACACGGTTGCTAGGTACCTTCGATGGGAAAAATAACCCGTTGGGCATCTTTGGTGGGAAAATCAACACCTTGGTGTAGCTTAGGTGGCCAAAACAGTCCCTTGGCACGGTTGCTAGGCGTATTTGGTAGGAAAAATAGCTCGATGGGCACCTTCGGTGGGAAAATCAGCACATTGGTGCACCTTTGGTGTCCGAAATAGCCCTTTAGCACGGTTGCTAGGCATCTTCGGTAGGAAAATCAGCACCTTGGTGCAGCTTCAGTGGGCAAAACAGCAATTTGGCATGGGCGACGGGTACCTTTGGTGGGCAAAATAGCCCGTTGGGCACCTTATGTGGGAAAATCAACACCTTGGTGCACCTTCAGTGGCCAAACAAGTCCCTCGACATGGTCCCTAGGCACCTTTGGTGGGAAATCAGCACCTTGACATAGCTTCGCTGGTCGAAACAATCCCTTGGCAAGGTCGCTAGGCACCTTGGGTAGGAAAAATAGCCTGTTGGGCAGCTTCGGTGAGAAAATCAGCACCTTGATGTAACTTTGCTGGTCGAAACAGTCCCTTTGCACAGTCGCTAGGCACCTTCAGTGGGAAAATCAGCACCTTTTTTTTGGTCGAAACAGTCCCTTGGTACGATCGCTAGGCACCTTCGGTGGGAAAAATAGCTCGATGGGCACCTTTGGTGGGAAAATCAACACGTTGGTGGCGAAAATAGCCCCTTAACACGGTCGCTAGGCACCTTCGATGGGAAAATCAACACCTTTGTGCAGCTTTAGTGGGCAAAACAGCACGTTGGCACGGGTGTCGGGCAACTTTGATGGGCAAAATAGCCCGTTGGGCACCTTATCTGGGAAAATCAACACCCTTGGCACAGTTGCTAGGCACCTTGGTGCACTTTTGGTGGTGGAAACAATCACTAAGCACCTTCGGTGAGAAAAATAGTCTATTGGGCATCTTCAGTGGCAAAATCAGCACCTTGGTGTAGGTTCGGTGGTCGGAACAGTCCCTTGGCACGGTTGTTAAGCACC
>JAOSBN010154783.1:0-23147 GCA_027563595.1 Erythroxylum suave | reverse complement strand
GTTTTTTTGGTCTTTCGATGTTTCAGAGCTATTTTTGGAATCAAAATAAGTGGGCAAATAGAAAGAACCCTAGAAGCCTTAAGAAATATCTAAGAACAAGAAAAACACAAAAAAAATGCAGCATCCATTGCATCAAAATGAATCAAAGTAAAGAGATCAAGAAGAGCATTAGGAAATTCCAGCATTCTAGATCAAGGCATCAAACAATTTTTTCTCCTTTTGTTTGAGTTTCTTTCATTATCCTTGATATGTAATTGGATTTCTATGATGTTTATCATGTCTATGGAGTTCTAAATATAGATTAGGAATTATTATGGATTTATTTTGTGACCTTATTTATTATTGAATTTAATATATTTCTAAATGTTTGTGATGATTGTTCATGCATAAACTTGACAGCAAATTGAAAGAGTAGGTGATGTGGAACCCCTAGGTTAAAGAACCCGAAACCCCTTAAAAACAAACTTTGGATAGAACATGAATAAGATGAAATCCCAACCCTAATGAACTTCTAATCAATTATATGACAGAAAACATATATAATAAGGTTAATTTGAAAACAAGAATAGAAATTCACCACAAGTGTTTACCTTGATAAGAACTATATTCTTAATGCAATATAAGAAGATAAGAAATTCTCCCTTATAGAATTCGTTATTCAACCAATCTAACCCTAAACAATGTTTATTATGATGTTTCTATACCTCTTGAAAAGAAAGAAACCCTAACTATGTAAAAGGCCTTAAATATGGGCCTTTTACCAAAATAATTAAAGCCTAAACTAATATTTATAAAATACATCCTATTAAAACTAAAAGTTTGAAACAAGCCCAAGACACAAGTAGTGAGTTGCCGAACTTGATTAGTTATCTTGTCATTAGCCCTCATTGTCTCCTGAGATTCTATGCCTTCTATAATTCGACCCATATAAGAATGAAGTGCTTCTTGGAACTTCTTAACTTTTGCTCTTGTTATTGGTCCCTCCAGTATTACTAGCTCTTCTTTGGTGCTATTTCGCTTACAAAGTCCCATGGTAGTGCTAACATCATCCCCTCCCTCTTTAGAAGGATTCATCCTTGAATCTCAATCAAAGTCAAAAGGAGATAAGTCAAAAACATTAAAAGTAGTACTAACATTATATGCACCTGGCAAGTCTATCTTGTATGTATTGTCATTGATGCATTCCAACATTTGGAATGGTCCATCATCTCTTGATCATGTTTTGACTTTCTTTGCTGTGGAAACCTTTCTTTTCGCATATGCACTCAAACCCAATCACCTAGTTCGAAGAGAACTTGCTTTCTACCTTTATTTTCTTTTTGTGCATATGTGCGATTTTTTCTCTCAATCGTGCACATGCTTTGGCATGTATTGTTTTAACCTAGTTAGCCTTCTTCTTGCCATCTAAACTAGCAATCTCAGTTAAAGGTAAAGGCATCAAATCTAACACAGTTAATGGATTAAAATCATACAAAATTTCACATGGAGAATAACCTGTAGAATAATGTATAGAACGATTATATGCAAACTCAATGAATGTCAAACAATCTTCCCAAGTTTTCAATTTCTTCCCAACAATTTCATGCAACAAGGTTCCTAAAGTCATATTAACTACCTTAGTTTGTCCATCTGTTTGTGGATGGCATGTAGTAGAAAATAAAAGCTTAGCACCCAACCTTCCCCATAAAACTCTCTAAAAGTGACTTAGGAACTTAACATCCCTATCTGAAACAATGGTCCTTGGCACACCATAAAGTTGAACTACTTCTCTAAAGAAAAGATCAGCAATGTTTGTTGCATCATCTGTTTTCTGACAAGCAATGAAATAAGCACATTTTTCTAAATATGTCCATAACAACAAATATGTTATCTCTACATTCCCAGTCCTAGGTAAACCCAATATAAAGTCCATAGATGTATCAGTCTAAGGTTCACTAAGTACAAGTAAAGGTGTATGCAAGCTATGAGGCATAGACCTAGACTTAGCTTATTTACATACAATACGCTTGGCACAAACCTTTTCCATATATTTTCTCGTATTTGGCTAATAAAAATGTTCATTAAGTATATCTAAGGTCTTTTCCACACCAAAATGCCCCCATTAACCCTTTACTATGTGATTCTCTAACATGCATCTCTTTAAATAGAACATGCAGGAATGTAAAGTTGTTTACCCCTAAAAAGATATCCTTCATGCCTATAGAACTTATCAAATGCAATATGTTCACAAGCTTGATTACATTAGCAAAATCAACATCTTCCACATACAACTCTTTCAAATGCTCAATCTAAGTAACTTAGAAGGAAGCATAGAAATCAAAGTGTACCTTTTCGATAATGCATTAGCCACAACATTTTTCTTACCTTGTTTCTATTTAATCACATATGGAAATGTTTCAAGATACTTCACCCAACTTGCATACCTTTTGCTCAATTTCTCTTGTCCCTTCAAGTACTTAAGAGATTGATGATCACTATATATCACAAACTCTTTAGATAGTAAGTAATGTTCCCAAACTTCAAGAGCTCTCACCAAGGCATAAAGCTCCTTAATATAAATGGAGTAGTTCAAAACTGATCCGCTCAACTTCTCATTGAAACATGCTATGGGACGATTCTCTTGCATTAAAACAGCCCCTATACCAATCCCAAAGGCATCAATTTCCATTTCAAAAGTCTTGGAAAAATAAGGTAAACGTAAAACAGGCACATTGCATAACTTTTCCTTTAAAGTATTAAATGCATTTTCTTGTTCTTTCTCCCATCTAAAACTAACATTCTTTTTAGTGATTTCATTCAAAAAAGTAACAAAAATAGAGAAATCTTTAACAAATCGCCTATAAAAACATATTAAGTCATGAAAACTCCTAACCTAACTAATTGACTTAGGTGTCGGCCATTCTTGAATAGCTTTCACCTTTTCGGAGTCAACCTCTACTCCCTTAGCACTTACCATAAATCCTAATAATTCAATTTTATCCATGCAAATATTAGTGCAGCTCGAGTCAACCAAATAGTACTTACCTAACATAGAAAGAACATACTATTAACAAAAAGATATTAAAAATGAATCATAATTACTATGTTTATTTAAAATACTATAGTACCTTGTGGAGGCATAAGAAATTTATTTGCTGTATTTGTCACTGTTTCTAAAAGAACTCGAGAGTCATTTTTAGTACCTTCCCATCTAGCCAAAACATATGTAAAATGCATGTCAAATGAGCAACAACACATAACATTTTGAGTTGGATTAATTCTTTTGCTCCTGTATGGTATTTGTTCATCAGTCGGAACATGTGCATCGATATGTGTACCATCTATTGCTCCTATACAATCCTAAAAATTAAAAAAATATTAAAAAAATTTGATCATAAGGAAACAATTAAAGTAGTAATTAAATATAAGAATGTACCAAAAAATATGGGAAGAATTTTGAATTATGTTGAATCTCAGGAGGTGTATTAGTAAAAGAAGGTGTGGTAATGACTTTTTTGGCAAGACGATTAACTACATATAATACTTTTCGAAAGTACTTCGAAATTGTTCAGGTTGCATGTTGAAAGCGTTCTGCATTGACTCTAGTTGTCTCATTATGCCCCATAGTCATTAAGAAAATTGTTATTTGTTCCTCCATAATCAAATGATTTATTGCCTTTAAGCTTCCTAAACTCTTCAACTCATCACATAAGCTCAAGAAGATTATCTTTCTCATTCTTAAGTTTTCATAAATCCTTGTAAGATTCCCATTCAAAAGTTCTAATATTGAATCATGACCTAGTAGAGCAGAAGTTCTACATGATTGCTTTTGTAAATGAAAATATTTGTTCTTTTCCCCAACTACAGAAATAATGATTACCTTCTTCTGTTTATCATCTGAATCTAGTTCGAAATTTGATAAGAAATTCATGTATTTACAATGCCAACATTAAATAATTAATAAATTATTCAATCAAGTATATTTAATAAAATATAGAAAAATATTCATAAAAGATATAGACTTAAAATTAAGTTAAATATTCACATAAAGCACAAACTTAAAATGTTCAAAATATGAAATAGTGCTCAATATAAAAGTGTCAATTCAACAAAAATTCGATATGCAATAACATGAAAATATAACTAAAGTGACATAATCCAATCTAGCTTTCTTGTTTGTGTCATCTTTTAAAAAAATCCCTATAAAGTGGAGAATCATGTAAAGCCTTTACAGTTTTTTCCATATTGCACACTGTTAACATCTAATTCATCTAAAGAATTTAGATATTACATAATTATGTTAGACTCTTGAGATCTATTCTCTACAATGGATGATGTTTCACTCTTTTTTTTTTCCAATCTAAATCATTCTTCCTTTTTTATTGTTCACTAAGTATAAGTAAGGCTTCTTCTACAATGTTAGAATGTGTCTTCTTTGCCTTCTTGTTCTTAGGAGACTTCTTTTTCTTAGACGGAGAGCTTTTATCTTGATATTCTTTTCCATTATACGAGTAATCTTCATCAACATCATTTCCGTGTTCCTCTTCTGTACTATTCGATGGAGGTTTAGTTGATGGATGTGCATGCATACCAGTTGTGGCAGTATCTCCAAAAAATGACACAAGTCTAAAAATTCCTTACATCTTTTTTTTAATCTATGAGCCATTTGATGCACCTATAATGATGAAAAAGATATATGAGAATGAATATGATATAATATGATATATTAATAAAACAAAAGACATATTTTACCTTAAATAGATTTTCCCAATATTCATTTGTAGCATTAACTTAATTAGTAAAAAAGTTGTAACCGATTCCAGTTTCTTTGAGCAAGTTCTTGGAATTCTTTAATCTAGCCCTTAATCCATTATACTTATTCTTCAATTGAATATCAGTATACTCCTTATTGAATTTTGTTTGAAGCCTTGCTTTAATATTCTTCCAACCGGATTTGAAAAAGATAGTAGTTGTTCGATTTCCCTTCTTCACTTCTTTAACCATCAAGGAGATTAAATACATCTCTATAGTATCATTCCATACCCCATCTTTTTCATTTACTTCCATACAATCATTGTAATCATTCATATTGTTCAAGCCTTTCATCACTAAATGTAATAACATATATGTGACATCAATCACAACAATTTCTACAAAGTATTAAATGCTAAATATGGTTTAAAATAAACATATGTCAACCTTAACAATTTACAAAAACCACAACAAAAAACCTAAAAAAAAAGGAAACAAACAGGCCGTTAGAGAACATAGTAATTGTGGTAGGCTATTAGTGAATAGTTGGAGAATAACAGTCCTTAAAGAAGAGTCTTAACCCATATTCGTGAAGAGGGAAGCCTATGGTTAAGCTCATTGAAGTTTGAACCATTTCTGATGTTACAATACCAGTGAAAGCTCATCAGATCAAAATAATAAGCATAATAGAAAATGTTTAATTTGAAATTTAGGGCTTTATTTCCATCCTTTTGTGAAATTATCAACAAGAAACCAACATAACCATTATCCAGTGGATGAGGTACTATTTAGTCAAAATTTGCTAATCCTTCAATTGTAATTGGCTAATAATTTGGAGATACCAATAATTAAATCTAACAAAAGTCTCCAAAGTCCCAATGAAGTGAAAAAAAAACTTGTGTTTGCTCTGTGTTTATGTACTTGTAAGGATATTAAATGGAAGTAAAACCCAGAAATCCTTCCATCTCTTTTATCCATTCATCCATTTCCCCTCAAAGCTATCGTCATTATTAGAAGCACCTCAATAGAGTGCAATGCATTCTACTATCTCATCTTATTCTTTTTATACTCTTTTAGAGCCCAACCACAAACCTTTTTTTGGTCACTTTCTTGCAACAAAGCCTTCTTGCTCACCTCTCAAGAAAGGGCTCCTTTAACAACTAGAGCTCTTCTGTCCACCTCTAAAGAAACTGTCTTGAAGGACTTCCATAAAATCAGGGCTCTCAAGGTATTTAACAAATCTAGATTTTCATTTCTCTCCCCAGGTAAAAGCTTTTTACATGTGTAGCTAGTTTGATGTTTTTATCACTTCTGATTCTTGGTAAGCAAGTTAACTCAATATTTATGTCAAAGTTCAAGTCTTTCATCTTATTGCTTAAGAATGTATACTTCTCTTTCCTTGTATTACTACTCTCACTTTTCATTATGATTAGATGGGTCTATGTAAAATCCAAATGTGAAAAGAAACACAAGCATAAATAGGTGATGTAAATTTGTATTTATAAGCATTTGGAAAACTGGCTAACAAATGCTATCTGAAAATTATACCAAAGTGACAGCATGAAAGCAAAAAATTGTAGTAAAATAATGGACTGACCATAGACAAACACAAGACATGCATAAATTTAAACAATTAATAATTCTGTGAGCTTAATTTCTTTCCATCAAAGGAAGACTTTCTATGGGATCCATCTGACCTAATCTTTTATTTTGGGTTATCTCTTAGTGGTCACTTTAATTCTAATTTATTTAATGTTAAATTGTTAGACATCTTTGTCAACTAACATTCAACACAAATTCGTGACTAGAAAGTCTCTTTCTCTTCTGTTTTATGTCATCAATATGTGATATAAATGATGTGAAGAGAAGAAGCCTCCACGTCCCATATTAAATGACACGAAGAGAAGACAACGTCCAATGTAGGTTGATTGCAACTAATTAATAAATGACGTGGATGTAGCATCCATATGACACGATAAATGTTGTGAACTCCAAGAACAAAACAGCTATAATAAATCACGTGAAGATAAGAAGACAATGTCGAATATAGCCTCCACATGCCACAATAAATGACGTGAAGACAAGAAGACAAGAAGCCTCCACATGCCACATTAAATGACGTGAAGTCTAAGAACAAAATAGCTACAAAGACGTGAAGAAGAAGAAGAAAACAACTATAGACATGAGGATTAAGAAGACAGCTATAACCTTTAGTTTTAACAACGTTATTTCATGGGCTATTTACAATTTTGCGTTAGTTCTTTATAAAGGATGAGTTTTTCACAAAAAGATGAAGCTATCGTTATTGTTATTTGATGGGTTGTTCATGGTTCGTTGTGTTCATCTTCTTTATCATCCAGAAAAATGCAGAAGCTTATGCTCAAAGCATAAGATTTAGATGGTTGCTTTTAGTAAGTATGGCTACATCTATGGTGCTGTTATTTTCTTCATATCTCTTTTCTTTTTCACAGTTCTGTGTTGGTTCACATCTCTCTTCCATCATGCCTAATTTCTCTATTTTGTTTTTTACTACCAAATTAATGGGATTGATCCTATCATCAACAATATACTCAACTTAGAGTTACACAAAGAGAAAACAAGAAAGTAGGATTGGTAGTCGCAAGAAGTATGATGGGTCTGATGTTATAGACAAGAGAGACAAGAGAAATCGTTGAAGCAACATAAATATATGAAAACAAATCTGGAGATGTTGCAATACTGGTAAAGACGTAGAAGATGAAGTCGACAGAGAGGAGAGAAACTTGAATATGATTTATTTTTGTGAAAAACTCTGTTTCAAAATAGATGAAAACCGATTTTTCAGAAATCACGAAAATGTTATTTTTTACGTTTTCGCAAAATAGTTGTTTTTTATTTTTAAAAACGAAATATACAAATGTGTTTAACCAAATACAATTTTAAGGGTTGTTTTTAATTTACAAAAAACATAAAAAAAAAAAGGAAATGAACTGCCCTTAGAAAGTAGTTTTCATTTTCCCTACTCCAAATGCCCAATAATGGGCTAATAACAACTAGGAGAGACTAGAACTTTGTTTGCATTAGTTGTTAGTTAATTCTATCAGTGATTAATTAATAACAAATTATATCAGTTGATTTGACTAGTAAATCACATCAACTGTTTATTAAATATGCTTGATAAAATTAGCTTTTTAGTATTAATTGTTTACGTATAAAATGACTTATAAGGGCATGAATTAAAAAAATGAAAATGAGTATTATATCTTAGTATTTATTTGAATATTTTCATAAAAGTTTATATTTTAGATATTTAATTTTACAAAAATTAAGTTTATAACTCTAATAAAAATAGAACATATAATAGTAATAATAATAATAATAATAATAATAATAATAATAATAATAATAATAATAATAATAATAATAATAATAATAATAATAACTTTTAATTAAATTTTAATTAATTTAATATTTTCTATAATTTATAAATTAATTAAACAATTTTAATAAATTAATCAATTTTTTAACTTTAAATTTCTTACCTTATCTCTATCTTTAAAATATTACTGTTAGGAATTAGAGTTCAATTGTGAGTTTTATAAATAAAAAAAATTTCACAAGTGTAACAAAGAGTGTCACGCCTGTGACATTGTAAATTTTATAAAAAAATAAAATTGAAATGATACGAAACAAAAAAAGAGTCAATAACGTGACAAAGAGTGTCACACATGTGATTCTTATAACATAATAAAAAAGTCAGACGTGTGAAGTGAATTATCACAGCTGTGACAATTCCTGTAATGCGCATGATAGTTACGTTTTTAGAGCAAAATAAATTTGATGGTAAATGATGTTTGACAATTACGGACACCCTTTTAAGTTTGTGGCTATAGGGCATAATCTAATAATGCCCAAATTTTATCGGTTGAACACCAAAATGCTCCTATAAGGGAGCTTTTTAAAAATTAGCTAACTAGCTTGAATCAGCCAACACAATTAACTGATAATCAAACAAATTAATTAGCTGATTGGTTTGAATCAGTCAACCCAATCAACTAATAACCAAACAAATTTATTTGCAGTTTGACATAGTCAAACTGACCATATCTCTTTGAATATAACCAAGTTCTGAACCTTACTAATTTAGGCTAATTTTTATAAGGTTCTATTGGAATAATTGAAGGATCGCATATGCAATGGAAATAAAAATTGCAATCGTAAATTCATTTATTGCATGTAATAATCATACCAATAGCAAGAACAGACAAAAACAAATATCTAGAATTTTGAGGATTAATCGGAAATAAACTTTGAAAATACAAAGTCTTTATGTACACACCAAAAATTATGTCCTGCTTTTAACACTTGATATCACTACGGTGAAGTTTGATGAACCCTTTATTCAAGAATGGAGAAAACAAATTTTTTTCTCTTTTGCTATTTTTGATTTATACGTACAAAGTTACAGAGTATATCTAACTCTCTTCTCTTTCGTTAATTAAATGTTCAAAAATAGAGAGACCAACTTTTCTCTTCGTTTATTTAAAGTTCAAAAGGTAAGAGACAAAAAACTTCTTCTATGCGTTTATTAAACGTTGAAAATGAGAAAGAGCAAAAAAAAAAAAAAAAAAAACCCACTTCTATTCTCTTTCATTATTGTTTTGAACGTACATGCACCTTATCTCTTCTCTTCGTTTCAAACGTACATTTATGAAAATGAATAACTAACTTTTATATCAGTGAATGCAAAACGGTGGTAACTCATCGTTTTCTTTAATAAAATGAAATCATTTGTTTTGCAGAAGAAAGTTTTTAATATTAATTATATTTTCAATGCTAGCAAAAAATATAATAATATGACATATAGATTAATTAATATATTATTTCATAATAAATTAAATAATTATAAACAAGAAATATTACACTCGTAAGTGTGTGACTATATAGGTTCATCATTAAGCCGGTAGTAATTAATCCAATTAATTACTAATCAAGGTTGGCGTCTAACAACACTTGTCAACGACCGAATCGTGTGAAGTAAAACTTTACAAAGATGGAACCTAGTTAAGGACAATGTATTATTACCTTCCATCATTACAACTCCGAATTATCCAAAGATATGGTTTAACTGTCAAACCCAATTAGATAACCAACTATATTACATGTCGATCATTAATGATTGGTGAATGACTTAAAAAACTCATTTCCTCACTCATTCAATCGCCGTGGCAAAGGTCTTGAAACAACCATTAAGATCAATGACAACATACAGATCAAATTCATTACCTAGAGTCGATGAATCTCATCTTGAACCACCACTAATCAGATAAGTGCTTAATTATATCCAATGACCATTCAACTAGTATATTTACACATTAGGTTTTCGACATCAAAATATAATAAGTGACCTATTGATTACTATGATGATGTCAGGTCAAAGGAAAAATATAAATTTAAATCCTTAATTATGAGAATATCCCACTTGACTGTTCATAAGTAATATTAACTATTGAGAATTCTCGATTTGGTCAGTTCGATGATCATATCTCCATATGCATCATCTATAATCTCCTATATGATGGCAAGTGTATAAATTTAATCAACGACTTATCATGTTAGGATAAAAGCAATAAAGATAATATGATAATATAATCATTTGTCATGTTATTAAACAAAGTTAGTAATCACAAAACAAAGGTGTTCAAGCTATTACATAATGATTGGGTCATGAGCATAATTTCAACAATAATGGTCTAAGCTATATAATTAGCTCATTAGGGAGAGCAATGACGAAAGTAGGTTGGTGGAGGACTCTATCTAAGTTACATATTTTTGTAGACCAATAAGAAGGATCAAGTATTGGTCTAGAAAAATAAAAACAAAGATATCATTCTAATAACAAGTTGAGGTGATTTCAAAGAAATTAGAGAAGAATTCCCTTCCTATGAATCCTTATATGTTTTCATATTAAGGAGATCCAATTGTTGCTTCTGTAAAAGAAGTAAATTCCCTTACTGGGGATGTATAAACAATAGAGGCATTACCAAAGTTAGTCCAGAATGGAAATGGCAATAAACAATCAACAATATCAGTGGAACCTGAGATACCTATAATTCATAAGGATGTTGATGGTGTTGGAAATTTACAGCCAAGAAAAGAAATTGGCTGCAAGGGCATTAACTAAATGATGGAAACCAATCATATCATAATGAGCCAAACATGCAATAAGATAGTCAAAATAGCCACTCTCTTCCATTAGAGAAGGAAAAGGTAAATTTGACAAGTCATCCCTACACTTCAGCCCCTAGCACTAGTAGAAGTAGAATGACTAAGAAATTCAGGAAGAAAAAGGCTAGTATAGCTCCATCTAGATGAATTTGCTAATATGAAATGTTAAGGGCCTAAATAGCTCTAATAAATAAATAGCCATTACGGATTTCTTAATCCTTAAAATGCCTCATTTTATAGGTTTAAAAGACTAGTCTAGTCTTATGTGGGTTTATGCTTTAATATTATCTCATTCATTCATCCTATGATACCAGCACCTAGAAAACTAGGAACTCAGTACAACCTCAAAGTCCCTTTGATAAACACTAAATGTGTTATATGCTCATATTCTAAGGAAGACTTGGATCACTTATATTTGCTCAGATGCTAAAAAGGATATTAGATCAGGCGAAATTCTATATTTATGATAAAAACAAAATTTTATCTTTAAAATAGGAGAGGATTCGGAGGCAGGACAAACGTAGGACACCCCGCCGGCATCGGTGGCAGGGTGTAACTGAACCCGCCGTTGTCGATGGCGGGATGGGCCACCTGGATCACCCCGCCATCGCGAATGGCGGGGTGTGCCAGGTGGCTCTCCACCGTGTCCACCCCGCCAATGGGAATCCCCGCCATTCCTATTGGCGGGATGGGACGTCTGGCTTTGCAGCGGGGATTCCCATTGGCGGGATGGGACGTCTGGCTTTGCAGCTCCCGCTACAGAGCCAGCTGCAGTGAGCCTATAATGGACCACCCCGCCAACGATGATTAAAGTGAGCCTTAAAGTGGCAACCTTTTGCACACATGGGCCTAAAGCCCGAATTTATCTGATACGGCCACACGAAATCTGTACTAGTTTGGGTAAGGTATTTTTAATTCAAACTATGGAATATTTTTTCATTTAAATTTAAATATGTTCAAATTAAAATTTACCGTTCCATATTGGTCTGGATCGAGCGCCTTTACAACAAAGAAGGGAACTTACTAGGTTTGCCGGGCTTTTCAAATTACAGGTGTATGCCTCATACGTACCCACCTCTATACTGATTAACAAAATATAATATGCTAAGAAGGTCCAAGTAGTTACAACAGCTAGAACTATAACAATGAGCCACGTCATCCAAACACGTCACCTGAAATTCAATTTCGAAAGACCACCGATGGCCATGCTGACTACCAGAAATATACCCAAAACTCCAGGCTTATAGAAACCAGATTTCGCCACGTCAGCAAGCTAATGGTGCAGTCCATGGTAACTCCTGCAGATCTCCACACTCTAGCATCCATCTGTACACGAAAAATCCAAACTCTGGCATCCATTTGTAGACTATTACACTGAGAAGACAAGAGACGACGAAAGAGTCAAAGAAAATGGAGAAGTACCAACAGATCTGGGTCTTCGTCGGAGCTTTGGCTTTGTTAGCCGTATCTGCGCTGGCCGACGTCGTCGTTTTCACGGAAGAAAATTTCGAGAAAGAGGTCGGTCAAGACAGAGGAGCTCTCGTCGAGTTCTATGCTCCTTGGTAAAGTTTTGAGGCCAACATTTATGATCTCTTGTTTCAATCAAATAATTGTAGTTTATCTCTTCTAAATTTTGATTAAGAAGTGGTTTATTTATAAATTTGCGTTTGGATGGTATTAATTTTGACTTCCTAGTCTATGATCAATATGACGGGTAATAATTTTTCTATTTTCTATTTTAGTGATCTTTAGCTAGTATTTATGCGACGATTTTTTGTTTGAGCGTTGTTTTAGAATGTTCTGGAGTTAGTTAAGTTTCGTTGTGCCAGGTGTGGTCACTGTAAAAAGCTCGCGCCCGAGTACGAGAATCTTGGGGCTAGCTTTAAGAAAGCAAAGTCAGTCTTGATCGGAAAGGTTAGCTTTATGTTCTAATATAAACTTAATTGCTTAAAGTGTTCTGATGTTGCTCTTAGTGTTTGGTTAGTTGTGAAATTTATGCCTGGTCTTCTGCAATTACTACTGTGGGATGAATCTGGAGTCCAAGTAGAAAATTATTGCATCTGATGCTATAGCTTCCGTTTTAATCTGTCTTCAGTCTATGTTATCTAGGTGGATTGTGATGAGCACAAGACTTTATGCAGCAAGTATGGAGTTTCTGGTTACCCAACAATCCAGTGGTTTCCTAAGGGATCTTTGGAACCCAAAAAGTGAGGATAATTAAAAGCTTGCAGTCAGTAGAACTTGGAATATACCTAATTGCGTTTTTCTTTTCAATTGAATGATTCTTTACTTGTTTATGTGGTATCAATAGTTATGAAGGACCACGTACAGCAGAATCCCTTGCTGAGTTTGTGAATAATGAAGGAGGTAATTGTCATCCTCAATCATTCTCATCCAAACCCTTAATCATTCAACAAAATTTTATTGATGTTGGAATTTTTACTTTTTAACTAAGATAGCGTACAAATTATGTTTATTGGATGTGGAAATTGGGATGCAATGTGACTAACATATGAGACGAAATTTTGTATATTGTTGTTATTATCTTGGGGTATTGCCTTCCTGCGGAAGTATTAGTGAAACTAAATTCGGCTTTACCGACTTGTATTTCATGAAGCCTCTGTCCCTTTCATTTGGTATTTTATTGTTCCTTTAATGTGTGATATAGACAATTGCAGTCTGTTTTCTTTAAGTGATTCTTATGATCATGGCCAGGTGTATCTCTTCAAAAGTTGATCACAGCTAGTAAATTTCTGTTGTCATAACTTTCTTATCACATCAATCTTTTATCGTTTGTAATCATGACATGTTCCTAATCTGTGATGTTCGGTTATAGGGACCAACATGAAGATTGCTGCTATCCCATCCAATGTTGTTGTATTAACTGCTGAAAATTTTGATGAGATTGTCTTGGATAAAACCAAAGATGTTCTGGTTGAGTTTTATGCACCATGGTAAGCATTTTTGTCCCATAGCCTTAGGTCATCTTTTTGCGATTATTTTGTTATCTGGAGTTCTTATGTTGCTGAGGAAATAGTAAATAATCTGTTTATAGAATTCCCTTTTATATTTTGATTCCATATTTGTACTTATTCCTTTGGTGACATTTCCAGGTGTGGCCATTGTAAAAATCTTGCTCCTGTAAGGCTATTCCGTTTTTCCTTGTTCATCTACATGAACTTTCTGATTTCTGGAAGCCTGCTTGCTTGAATCTTTTTGAATAAATGATCTTTGCACCTCGCTTTTTCTTCTCTTGGCAGACTTACGAAAAGGTAGCTACTGCATTTAAATTGGAGGAAGATGTAGTGATTGCCAATTTGGATGCTGACAAATATAGGGATGTAGCCGAAAAGTAAGTCACTCTTGTCAGCACCACCTAGAAAGATGGACAAGGTTTTTGAAACTAGTAGTTGATTAAACAATGTTAGTGTCTCTCTGTGTGCAGGTTTGGAGTAAGTGGTTATCCAACATTGAAATTCTTTCCCAAAAACAACAAAGCTGGTGAGGATTATGATGGTGGGAGAGATTTAGAAGACTTTGTGACTTTCATCAATGAGAAGTCTGGAACCAGTCGTGATGGGAAAGGACAACTTACTCCGAAAGTAAGTCTGACATTGAACGCGTTGAGGACCTTTGATTTCTATGTCCTTAAATGGTTGTTTACTCCTATTGTTTGACAGGCTGGTCTAGTCGATAGTTTGGATGCTTTGGCCAAAGAGTTGGTTTATGCCAGCAAAGAGGAAAAGAAAGCAGTCTTTGCCAAACTAGAAGAGGAAGTTCAGAAACTCGACGGTTCCTCATCTAGGTAATTTGGTTTAAAATTTTGGATAATTATTTCTATTATTTGTTGATCCCCATGATCAGATACTTTCCAAACATGCATGAATGGTCATATATCCTTTAACTTTTCACTTCAGCAGTTCTTGTTTGATTTCATTTGAACTTGTGACAGGTATGGAAAGATATACCTGAAAGCTGCTAAGAATAGTGTGGAGAAAGGTGCCGATTATGCTAAGAATGAAATTAATCGCCTTAATCGTATGCTTGAGAAGGTAAGAATAATAGATTGATGAGTCTAAGACTGAAATCAATTTCTTGATATATGGCTGAAGATTTTCCTTCGACAACTTTGCTGTTTGCTTATGTTAGTCCATGGAGTGAAAGCATCGTTAACTCAGGCAGTCTTCAGTATTTTTACTTTTTCATCATATTGTTTGTAAATCTTTTTCTTGTACTGTTTCTGCTGCAGTCAATCAGCCCAGCAAAGGTTGATGAGTTCATCTTGAAGAAGAATATCTTGTCCGCTTTTGCTTGATCAGCTAGATTTGACGGTACTACTTATCAAACTACCGTGAAGACATAATTATTGTCCAGTTTTATGAGGACCAACTTTTCCCACCTGAGGAGTTGGATGTTTACTTTTAGATTTATTGAGGAGCCAAGAGTATCTTCTAACGCTGGAAACGTCATTCCTTGATTTGAATCTGCTCTGCTGCAGAAACAAATTGTTTTGAGAATCTTGACCTGGCTACTGAATATCTGCTGTTCTCCATTTACCTTTAGTTTTTCATTCACAGTTGCAGAAACTTCAGTATTTGTTTTGTGCCATGATTTTGACGAAGGTAGTGTCTAATTGAACGAATGATGTCGGCTCTTAGAAATTAAATGCATGCTCTCAGATGGCTTTACTTTAAGATTAAGAATGACAATGGCGATTTTTCGAACTTCTTATTCCTCAATCCCGAGCACTAATTTCTAGGGGTTGCTAAGTTTATAGTTAGCAATTGTTGAGATTTTGTCATATTCTGTTTTTCTTCAAGAAACTTATTTTCTACAAATTAGATGAGGGGGTACTATTTTCTTTCCTTCAAACCGTTGTAGATTAAAATTTTCTCGATATGTTTTATATTGGAAATAATTTGGAACTAAACCATTTTTCCCTTTCTTTAGACAGTTGGATGGAGATTCTTTATACCGATTCAATATATGATACTATACGAAACGATTATTCTCATTAATTTGACACAACTACTTTTATCATAGAATTAGGGGCTAAAAGTACCGGCGTACTCTTAACACCAGTGATACGGTAGCTACCTTTTGATCAGTTGCTTGCTTCACAAATCAGAGTGAACAGAGGAGAGGATAGACGGTAAGAGAGGAAGAAGGAAAATTTGAATTATTATTGCCAATGATCTTTTCCCAAAGGAGTACAATCATTTTAAATAGAGCGTTACCTATTACCTTATTTCAAAGGACTCTAACTACAATAAAGGACTCTAACTAACGGTAGTTATTCTAATAAGATAAGAACACATAGATAAAATAATATTATCCTCAAGATAATGACGCCTCTAATTGTGGATGTAATCGGCCCTCCAACGAGGTTTTCTAATCTGGCTTTGACTGATACGGATGGGTCTTGATGGTTCTTCTGTCTGATGGTCTCTGCCTCCATAACATCTCCTCCCGGTTCGGAAACCACCTTGTCCTCAAGGTGTAAATCTAGAAAACGAGAACGGATGTTGCTAGCTGGTTCCTAAGTGGCATCATCGAGAGAGTCATCAGACCATTGGACCAACCATTGCTCTTCCGGTAGGCCATTGTGAAGGACAATCCTGGTGCGATGAACTGCTGTAGGAATAGAACGAGGTCGACCCTCGAAGAACTCATCTGGCAAGGCAAGTGATATATTCTGGTCGGTCGAACATTGGTACGGGCGAAGAAGCGACACACGGAACACCGGATGGATTTTAGCAGTATCTGGCAGTTTGAGACGATAAGCCACCTCCCCTACACGAGCAATGACCTCAAAGGGTCCATAGTAGCATCGCGCGAGCTTATGAGACTTAGGGCGAGCGACAAAGTGCTGACGGTAAGGTTGAAGTTTGAGTAGGACCAGATCGCCAACAGCAAAGTTGAAGTCCCGACGGTGGCGATTTGCACGAAACTTCTTGCGTCGTTGAGTGTCTTCGAGATTAGTCCGGAGTTGGCGAAGCAGCTGATCTTGTTCCTGCAGTAGCTCATCAACAGCCTGCAACTTACTATCGCCGGAACAATAGGGTAAAATCGAAGGTAGCGGACGACCGTAAATAGCTTGGAACGGTGTCATCTTAATTGATTCATGATAGCTTGTGTTGAGGGAATATTCCGCCCACAGAAGGAGGATTGTCCAACGAATAGGATGAGCATGAGTGAATGCTCGTAGGTACTGCTCGAGACCATGGTTGACAACCTCCGTTTGACCATCAGCCTCCGGATGGTAACCTGTGCTTCGCTTCAAAGATGTACCACTTAAAGTAAACAGCTATGTCCAAAAGTTGCTCATAAAAATGGGGTCTCGGTCGGAGACAATTGAAGAGGGAAAACTATGGTGCTTGACGACAATATCAACGAACAAAAAGGCCGTTTAATGAGCATCAAAATTAGCTGGCAATGCACCAAAGTGAGCATATTTTGTGAGTCGATCAACCACGATCGTAATGACAGAAGCACCGCGAGATGGAGGAAGCCCGGTAATGAAATCCATAGTTACATGGTCCCACACCTGCGACGGAACAGGAAGTGCTTGTAGTAGTCCCACCAATGGTTGAGTGGAGAATTTGGTCGATTGGTGCACGAGGCAAGAGGCGACAAATTGACAAACATCCTGGCGCATCTTCGGCCAGTGAAACACAGCAGCCAAACGTTGAAAGGTACGGTGAACACCTATGTGGTCGGCGGTCGGAGAAGCATGAAACTCACGAAGCAAGGCCATCTTCAAGCTGGATTGTGTGCTGATGCACAGCCGATGGTTATAAAAAAGAATCCCATCGTGGACTGACTATGGTGGTAGTAGACGACCACCGTTTGCGTCTTCGTGTAGACGTAGCAAGTCGGGCATAGATCTATTCTCTGATCGGATGGTGTCCATGACAGTTGGAGCGGGTTGACAAAATGTTAAGAATGTCTGGGTGGTGATCGTGGCATCCTCCTGTCGGCACAGGGCATCGGGGACGCGATTAGCACTTCTCGGCTTGTATTCGATCCGGAATTGAAAGCCCATTAACTTGTGGATGTAGAATTGTTGATCCGGGGTTTGAATGACCTGTTGAAGTAGTTCCTGGAGACTCTTTTTGTCCGTGCGAATGAGGAACTAGCGACCAAGAAGGTATTGTCTCCACTTTTGGACTGCCTCGACAATAGCGTATAACTCCTTATGGTACGTTGAGGCGCACAAACGACGGTGACCCAATTTCTTGCTGAAAAAGACCAGAGGTTTGTCGTCCTGTAAGAGTACCGCGCCGATTCCGATGGAAGAAGCATCTGTTTCGACCACAAATAGTTTATCAAAATCTGAGAGTTGAAGAACAGAAGCAGTGGTCATGGCAGTTTTGAGGCAATGGAAAGCCTCGGTGGTGGCGTCGGACCAAAAATATGCATCCTTTTTCAAGAGATCTATTAAAGGTGTAGCAAGCTGAGCATAATTCTGAATAAAACGACGATAATAATCGGTGAGACCTAGGAATCCCCATAGTTGTTTGACCGATGTTGGAATCGCCCACTCTGTCATTGCCGAAATTTTGGAAGGATAGGCGCTGAGGTATACGCTCGAAATAATATGACCTAAATAGTTGATCGATTGCCTACAAAATGAACATTTCGTTAATTTAAAAAAAAAGTGATTGTCTATGAGGAGGTCGAGGGCCAAGCTTAGATGGGAAACATGTATCGAAAGGGTTGGACTATATATCAGGATGTCGTCAAAGAAGACGATGATGAACTTGTGGAGATAAGGAGCGAATAATCAATTCATGCAAGCCTGGAAAGTCGACGAGGCGTTGGTGAGCCCAAATGGCATAACAAAGAATTTGTAGTGCTCCTCATGTGTGCGAAAGGCCATTTTGTAGATATCCCTGTCATGCATCCGAATTTGATGATATCCGGAACGAAGGTCGAGCTTGGTAAAAAATCTGGCGGCTCCCAATTCATCGAACAATTCATCCGCCATGGGAATAGGGAAATGGTCCAGAATGGTAGCAGCATTCAGGGCCTGATAATTAACACAAAAATGATAACTGCCATCCTTCTTCTTGACCAATAGAATTGGCGAGGAAAACGGGTTCCGACTAGGTTGAATGATTCCCTAAGAAAGCATCTCTTGGACCAGCCGTTCGATTTATGTTTTCTGGAAATGCAGGTAACGATAAGGTCGCACATTCACTAGTGGCATACCAGCCTATAAGTGAATTCGAGGTCAAATAAACACCGAGGTGGTAAACCAGTCAGCATGCAGAAAACTTCCCGGTGTTGATGGAGTACGTCCCGGATTGGGGCAAGAACATCTTACGGAAATTCAAGTAGCCGATCGGGCAGAGGAGGCACATCTGACACAATGAAGAATTCATAACATTCAGAAATGTCCTTTGTGACCTGCATGGCGTGAAGATGATGGAGCGTAATGGCCCGAGGGGAGTGGAGATCGCCCCTAAGCAATATTGGATTACGTTCCCATGTAAACTCCATAGTAAGATTGGCATAATCATGAGCCACTTTGCCTAGAAGTTGAAGCCATTGTACTTCAAGAACAACATTCGGTCCATGGATGGGCAAGACGTAAAAATCGATTGAAAAAAATAGCCCTGGATGTGCAACGGTGTCACCATACATTGCGTAGCACACGGCAAGGAGTCACCATTTCCAACATAAACACGGAAAGGGGCAACAGGCGAGACTGGTAGTTGCAACTTTTCGACCACGCTAGGGTGAATGAAATTATGTGTACTCCCACCATCAATGAGGACATAGACCAAAGAGCCTTGTATCGAACCTTGAAGACGCAAAGCACAAGGAGAGGCAGCGCCGGCCAAACTATTGAGGCTAGAAATATCGACAAACAAGGTAGTCTCCTCCTCCTCGTTCGATTGTAGTACCTCGTCATCCTCATTCGTGCCCTTGAGAAGCAGAAATTTAGAACGACATCGGTGGCCCCGTGTCCTTTTCTGATCACAATTATAACAAAGTCGCTGGGAGTCTTTTTCTAATTTCTCCGCCGGAGTGAGACGGCGGATAGGTAACGAGGCAACCGACCCAGTGGTGGGTGGTCGAATAGATGTGGCTGGAGGAGTGGGGTTGGAGCTAGGGGTGGTGTATGGTGTCCGGGTTGTGTTGGTGACGGTGGTCGGGGTTGGAACAGTAGAGTGAGGAAGGGGTGGATTCCAAGGGTTAAACTTGCGGAAAAAAGGGGTCAAGGTGTCAATATGTTTGGTTGCTATTTCTCGGCTCCTTCAGGAATACCGGTAATTTAGTTCATGATGTGCTCAAACTCATTATGATATTCCAATACGGTGGTATGTCGCTGCAATTTGGATAGGAGGCCAAAATAATCCTCAAAATGATGAGGATCAAAGCAGAGCTTGAATTGTTCGAGGAATTCGGACCAAGAGACCAAGAGCTGGTTATTCTTCATCCAGCGAAACCATTCGGAGGCAGCCTGTCCAACATGAATGTCATGAAACGGAGTCGCTGATCATCAGGAATGGCAAGAAAGTCGAAGTACTCTTTGCTCGAAAGATCCAACCTTGAGGGTTGGAACCATCACACTTCAATAGATCTAGCCGGATCTTAAGAAATTGGTTGAACTGACTAGCGGTATCATCACCAGACTGCCGGACAAGTGGGATAAACTGGCGGCCCAAAATGCTGGCATTGGGGCGGGCGGAAGGCGGTCGTGATTCAAACGAATGGTTGGGAGTGGAATCCATGCGATTTAGACATTGGATGATCTGGTTATACCCCTGTTACACGAACTAAACCTATTGATGGAGGGTGAGATACTGGAGCTCGAACTTAGCCTTTAAGTCGGCCACAATGGTTTCTAAGGAAGATGGGGGTTCGTTGGTTTGGGAGGAAGAGGACATGATGAAAGCACCAGTTGATACGATAGCGACCTTTTGAGCACTTGCTTGCTCTACAAATTAGAGTGAATAGAGAAGAGAAGATAGACGGGAAGAGAGGAAGAAGGAAATTTTGACTTATTATTGTTGATGATCTTTTCCCAAAGGAGTACAATCACTTTAAATAGAGCGTTACGTATTACCTTATTTCAAAGGACTCTAACTACGATAAAGGACTCTAATTCTCAAAGGACTCTAACTACGGTAGTTATTCTAATAAGATAAGAATACATAGATAAAATAATATTATCCTCAAGATAATGATGCTATTATCCTTAAGATAATGATGCCAATTGTGGATATAATCAGCCATCCAACGAGGTTTTCTAGTCTGGCGTTGACTGATACGGATGGGTCTTAATCGTTCTTCTGTCTGATGGTCCGCCTCCATATAACCAGTGTATAGGGTACTATTCAATATTGGCCAGTACTGTACCAGCCGAAAACTGAATCAGTACCCTGTTTTATGGTACCAGCCCGGGGTCAGTACCGGGCTGGTACTGTAAATCCTTAAAAGTTTGAGGATTAAAATGAAAAAAAACTATACTACCACCTTCCCCCCGAATCTAGATCTGGCTTCTCCGTTTCTACTCTTTTCTATCGGGCTGGTACCGTAAATCCTTAAAAGTTTGAGGATTAAAATGAAAAAAAACTATACTACCGCCTTCCCCCCGAATCTAGATCTGGCTTCTCCGTTTCTACTCTTCTCTCTCGCTCTCAACCTCTGCTTTCATTTTCTCTCTCACTTCTCTCACTCTGTCACTCCTCCAGTGGTCCTCACCTGTTGTTGTTGACTCCCGACGGTTCGCAGCACTCTCTGGTGGTCCTCCGCTACTCCTCTACCATGCAACGTCGCACCTTGCCCAATCCACGCCTTCCTCTATCGCTGGTTCGCAGCTCGACGCCTCCACCTGTCGCTAGTCGCTGGTTACTGGTTGCCCGATCGTCAGCTTCCTTTGTCGCTAGTCACATCTCCAACTGTCGCCACCAACCACCATCTCCGACGACCACCAACACCGCCGAGATCTGCACCCAAGTCATCTGAGACCGAGACCGAGACCCTATATTGTCAATATTTCTGATAATTGTTGGGTGGGTTTTTTATCAATTTGTGGTAGAGTATTTCTGATGATTAATTGTGACTTTGTGTTTGTGTTGTGACTTGTTAGTTGTGAATGAGGAATGAAATTGATGAGATTGTGAAGGATTTGCAGTTGTTTGTAATTGAGATGGTTTGAAGTTGGTGACGGTGTGATGAACCCTGTGATTGAGAATTGAGTTAAGATCGATTTCTGGTAAATTGTTTGTGTTGGAGGAAGTTGGTTAATGGTTAATTAAAATTTGAAATTTGTGGTTGGTTATTGGTTCAGTTGGAACTTGGATTATAGTTTTGCATTGGTAATGAAAAATTGAAAACATAAAATTTCTGTTTGGTATTGGTTTGGTTAGATGGGATTTAGTAATTAAAAATTTAAAATGGGTTGGTATAATTTGGTAATGAAAATGGGTTTGGTATTGGTATTTGGCAATGAAAATGGGTTTAGCAATAAAAATGGGTTGGTATTTGATAATGAAAATGAGTTTGTATTTGGTAATAAAAATGAGTTTGGTATTGGTATTTGGTAATGAATTTGGTATTTGGTGTTTGGTTCATTTGCTAATTGTTTGGTTCATGAAAATTCAAAGTTATATATTGCAATGTGTTGTGGTTAATTGTAACGGTTTGTTGGTTGGTTGGCTTAATTGGTTCACATTGAATTTTTTAAGAAAACAAATTTTGTTCACTAAATTTGAAAATAAAAACAGAAAACTAAGAAGGTTCATTCATGCTTTGCTAAATGACATCATATTCATAAGAAGATTTATTAATGCTATGCTGTAAGTGCAATTGCATTACCATTACTTGAAGAAAAGATAATTTGTTTAAACATACACAAAAAAGAACCTAAATTGAAAGAGCTTGAATAACATCATATTCATATAGAAGAAAGACAACAATTAGAATTGACTACTTTAGATATATCTAAAATTTGATTTATTAAATTTTAGACTAAATTAATTTCTTATTTTTTGTTTAAGAAGTTATTATTAATTGCAATGTTTAATGTATATACTAGTTTTTAAATTTCAATTTTATTTTAATAATTTAATCTAAATTTATAATGAAATATTTTATTATCCCTAATCTTTTTAATTTATCTTAATTATTATAAGAGCCTAAGAGGACAATTAGTAAAAAAAAACTATGTGCTAATGGTTTGGAGGTTCTTTATA
>JAOSBN010154765.1:0-23151 GCA_027563595.1 Erythroxylum suave | reverse complement strand
AAAATTTTGGTTTCAAAAACATTATGATTTTTATACTGATGTTTTATTATGATGCCATGTGAGGTGTTAGTAGTGATAGATCGTAGTTCACCCTTATCGTAGGATAGGTATCGGAATGACCTGTGGGCGTCCCGGTGTGTACCTTGCGGTAAGGGGGTGCTACAAAAACAGCCCATCTACAAGGTCTCCAGGCATCTTCGGTGGAAAAAATAGCAACTTCGGTGGGCTAAACAGCCCGTTGGCACGGTCGTTAGGCACCTTTGGTGGGAAAAATAGCCTATTGGGCACCTTCGGTGGTAAAAACATCACATCGACACAGTCGCTAGGCACCTTCGATGAGAAAAACATCACATTGGTGCTCCTTCGGTAAGAAAAATAGCTTCTTGGCACGGTTGCTAGGCATTTTCAATGGGAAAACAACGCGTTGGGCACTTTCGGTGAGAAAAACAGCACTTTGATGCACCTTCGGTGGGCAAAACAGCCCGTTGGCACGGTCGCTAGGTACCATCGGTGAGAAAAACTGCACCTTGGTGCAACTTCGGTGGGAAAAACGGTCTGTAGGCATAGCCACTAGGCACCTGAGGTAGGAAAAACTAAACCTTCATGCACCTTCGGTAGGATAAACGGCCTATGGGAACGGTTGCTAAGCACCTTTGGTGGGAAGAAACAACACCTTGATGCACCTTCGATGGGAAAAGTGGCCCATTGGTAGGGCCGCTAGGCACATTCCGTGAGAAAAATAGCACCTTGATGCACCTTTGTTGGGTAAAACAGCTCGTCAGCACGATCACTAGGCACCTCCGGTGAGAAAAATAGCAACTTGGTTCACCTTCGGTGGGAAATAAAACACCTTGGTGATCCATGGTGCACCTTTGTTGGGTAAAATAGCCCGTCAACACGATCGCTAGGCACCTTCGGTGAGAAAAATAGCACCTTGGTGCAACTTTGGTGGGTAAAACAACCCATTGGAATAGTCCCTAGGCACTTCGATGGGAAGAACAGCCCATTGGGCACCTTCAGTGAGAAACACAGCACTTTGGTACACCTTCGTTGCACAAAATAGCCCATCGGCATGGTCACTATCCACCTTCGATGAGAAAAAGCAACACCTTGGGGCACCTTTGGTGGCCAAAACAGCCTGTTGGCACGATCACTAGGCACCATTGGTGGAAAAAACATCCCGTTAGCAAGGTCGCTAGGCAAATTCGATGAGAAAAACAGCACCTTGGCGCACCTTTGATGGGTAAAACAACCCATCAGGACGGTCACTAGGCACCTTTGGTGAGAAAAACAGCACCTTGGTGCACCTTCAGTGGCAAAACAACCTGTTGGCAAGGTTGCTAGACACCTTTGGTGGGAAAAACATCAACTTGGTGCTCCTTTGGTGGGAAAAACAACAACTTAGTGATCCATGGTGCACCTTCGATGGGAAAAACAGCTCGTTGACATGATTGCTAGACACCTTCGGTGAGAAAAAGAACACTTTGGTGCACCTTCGGTGGGCAAAACAGCTCGTTGGTAGAGTTGTTAGACGCTTCGGTGGGAAAAACAGCCTGTTGGGCACCATTAGCAGGAAAAACAGCACTTTGGTGCACCTTCGTTGCGCAAAACAGCCCCTCAGAACGGTAGCTAGGCAGTTTCAAAAAGAAAAACAGCACCTTGGTGCACCTTCGGTGGGTAAAACAGTTTGTCGGTAGGGTCGCTACGCATCTTTGGTGAGAAAAATAGCACCTCGCTGCACCTTCAGCGAGCAAAATAGGCCGCTGGCACGGCCGCTAGGCACTTTTGATGAGGAAAAGAACACCTTGGTGCATCTTCGGTGGGCAAAACACCCCATCGGGACAGCCGCAAGGCACCTTTGGTGGGAAAAATAGCACCTTCGTGCACCTTCGATGGGGTAAATAACCCGTTGGCACGGTCGCTAGGCACCTCTGGTGGGAAAAACAACACATTGGTGCACCTTCATTGGGCAAAACAACTCATCAACAAGGTCGCTAGGCACCTTCGATGGGAAAAAGAACACCTTGGTGGCCTTTGGTGGGCAAAATAGCTCGTTGGCACCTTATGTGCGAAAAGCAACCCATTAGGCACCTTTGGTGGGAAAAACAACACCTTGGTGCACCTTTGGTGGGCAAAATAGCCCTTCGGCACGGTGGCTAGGCACCTTTGGTGAGAAAAACAACACCTTGGTGCACCTTCGATGGGCAAAATAGCCCATTGGCACTGTCGTTAGGCACCTTAGGTAGGAAAAACAGCACGTTGAGGACCTTCGGTAAGGAAAACAACACCTTGGGCAACCTTTGGTCTACAAAAGAGACCGTCAGGACAGTTCCTAGGTGCCTTCGGAGAAAAAAACAGCATGTTGTTGCACCTTTGGTGGGCAAAAGAACCCATCAGCATGGCCGCTAGGCAACTTCAGTGGGAAAATAGCACCTTGGTGGACTTTCGATGGGAAAACAGCCCATTGGCATGGTCGTTAGACACCTTCGGTGGGAAAAACAGCCCGTTGGTATGGCCATTAGGCACTTTCGATGAGAAAAACCACACCTTGGTGATCCTTCGGTAGGTAAAACAGACTCTCGGCACAATTTTTAGGCATCTTCGACAAGAAAAACAGCACCTTGGTGCACCTTTGATGGGCAAAATAGCCTATCTCCAAGGTCGCTAGGCACCTTTGGTGGGAAAAACAAAACCTTGGTGCACCTTCGGTAGGCAAAACAGCTTGTTGGCATGGTTGCTAGGCATCTTCGGTGGGAAAAGCAACCTGTCGGGCACCTTTAGTGAGAACAAAAGCACCTTGGTGTACCTTCGGTGGGCAAAACAGCCTGACTACTTGGTTGCTAGGCACGTTCGATGAGAAAAACAGCACCTTGGTGCACTTTCAGAGGGCAAAACTGCCCGTCAACACTGCTGATAGGCACCTTAGGAGTGAAAAACAACAACATGGTGCATGTTTGGTGCGCAAAACAACCCTTCGGCCCGGTCGCTAGGCACATTTAGTGGGAAAAATAGCACCTTGGTGCACCTTTGGTGGGTAAAACAGCCCATCGGCACAGTCGATAGGCACTTTCGGTGAGAAAAATAGCACCTTGGTGCACCTTCAATGGGCAAAATAGCCCATTGGCACTGTTGCTAGGCACCTACGGTGGGAAAAATAGCCCGTTAGACACATTCGGTGGGAAAAATAGCACGTTGGCACATCTTCGGTGCCCGAAACAGCCCGTTGGCAAGGTCGTTAGGCTCCATCAGTGAGGAAAACATCACCTTGGTCCAACTTCGATGGGAAAAATAGCCCGTACGCATAGCCGCTATGCACCTTCGGTGGGATAAACGGCCCATGGGCATGGTCACTAGGCAAATTCGGTAGGAAAAACAACATCTTGGTGCACCTTCGATGGGAGAAATAGCCCGTTGGTAAGGCCGCTAGGCATATTCGATGAGAAAGACAGCACCTTAGTGCACCTTCGATGGGCAAAGTAGATAGTCGGCACAGTCGGTAAGCACCTTCGGTGAGAAAAACAGCACCTTCGGTGGCCAAAACAACCAGTCAACACGGTCGCTAGACACCTTTGTTGGGAAAAACAACACCTTAGTGCACTTTCTGTGGGAAAAACAGCCCGTTGGCACAGTTGCTAGCCACCTTCGATGGGAAAAACAGCTAGTTGGGTAACTTCAGTAGGAAAAATAGCACTATGGAGCGCCTTCGGTGGGCAAAACAGCCAGTCAACACAAACGCTAGGCACCTTCGGTGAGGAAAACATCACCGTGGTGTAACTTCGTTGGGCAAAACAACTTTTTGGCATAGTTGCTAGGCACATTGGTGGGAAAAACAACTCATTGGGAATCTTCAGTGAGAAAAACAACACTTTGGGGCAACTTTTGTGCGCAAAACAGCCAGTTGACACAGTCGCTACAGTGAGAAAAACAGTACCATGGTGCACCTTTGGTGGGCATGGTCACTAGGCACCTTAAGTGAGAAAAACAGCACCTTAGTTCACCTTTGGTGGGTAAAACAGCCCGTTGGCACGGTCAATAGGCACCTTCAGTGGAAAAATACCCGTTGGGCACCTTCGGTGGGAAAAACAGCTAGTTGTGCACCTTCGGTGGGAAAAACAGCACATTGGTGCACCTTCGGTGGGCAAAACAACCCGTCGGAATGGCCGCTAGGCACCTTCAGTGAGAAAAATAGCACCTTGATGCACCTTCAGTGAGCAAAATAGCCCGTTGGCACGACCGCTTGACACTTTTGATGTGAAAAAGAGTACCTTGGCACATCTTTTGTGGGCAAAACGGCCAATCGTCATGGCTGCTAGACACACTCAGTAAGAAATACAACATCTTGGTGCACCTTCGATGGGCAAAACAGCCCCCTGGCAAGGTTGCTAGACACCTTTGGTGGGAAAAACTTCACCTTGGTGCCCCTTTTGGTGGAAAAAACAACTCCTTGGTGATCCATGGTGCACCTTCGGTGGGCAAAATAGGTTGTCGACATGGTTGCTAGGCACCTTCGGTGAGAAAAATCGCCCTTTGGTGCACCTTCAGTGGGCAAAGCAGTCCATCGGCACAGTCGCTAGGCACTTCGGTGGCTAAATTACCCCTTTGGGCACCATCAGTGGGAAAAATAGCACCTTGATGCATCTTTGTTGTGCGGAACAGCCTGTCGGCAACGTCGCTAGGCACCTTCGGTGAGAAAAATAGGACCTTCGTGCACCTTTGTTGGGCATGGTCGTTAGGCACCTTAAGTGAGAAAAACAGCACCTTTGGTGGGCAAAACAGCCCGTCGGCAGGGCCACTACGCACCTTCGTTGAAAAAAATAGCACCTTGATGCACCTTCAGTGGGCAAAATAGCCCGCCAGCACAACCTCTAGGCACTTTTGATGAGAAAAAGAGCACCTTGGCCCATCTTCGGTGGGCAAAACATCCCGTCAGGATGGTTGCTAGGCACCTTCAGTGACAAAAACAACACCTTCGTGCAACTTCGATGGGATAAATAGCTCATTGGCACGGTTTCCAGGCACCTTGGTGGGAAAAATGGCACCTTGGTGCCCCTTCAGTGGGCAAAACAGCCCATCGGCAAGGTCGCTAGGCACCTTCGGTAGGAAAAACAGCACCTTCAGTGGGCAAAATAGCCCTTTAGCACGATTGCTATGTAGCTTTCATGGGAAAAACAATCTATTGGGCAACTTTGGTGGGACAAACAGCACCTTGGTACACTTTCAGTGGGAAGAACAGCCTGTCAGCACGGTGGCTAGACACCTTCTGTCATAAAAATAGAACCTTGGTGCACCTTCGGTGGGCAAAAAGAGCCAGTTGCTCACCTTAGGTGAGAAAAACAACACCTTGGCGCACCTTCGATGGGCAAAACAAACCGTCGACACGATCGCTAGGCACCTTCGGTGACAAAAACAACACCTTGGTGCACCTTCGGTGGGCAAAATAACCTGTCGTCACAGCCGCTGGGCACCTTCAGTGGGAAAAACAGTGCCTTGGTGCATCTTTGGTGGGCAAAACAGCCCATCAGCATGACAGCTATGCACCTTCAAAGGCAAAAATAGTACCGTATGCACCTTCTGTGGGATAAACAGCCCGTTGGGTAGCTTTGGTGGGAAAAACAACAAGTCGGTGCACCTTCGATGGGCAAAACAGTCAGTCGGCACGGTCGTTGGGCACCTTCAACGAGAAAAATAGCACCTTGGTGTACCTTTGGTGGGCAAAATAGCCCTTTAGCAAGGTCGCTAGGCACCTTCGGTGGGGAAAACAGCACCTTGTTACCTTCGACGGACAAAACAACTTGTCGGTATGGTTACTAGGCATCTTCAGCTGGAAAAATAGTCCGTTGGGCACCTTCAGTAAGAAAAACAGCTGTTTAGCGCAGCTTCAGTGGGCAAAATAGCTTGACTACACGGTCGCTAGGCACCTTCGGTTAAAAAAATAGCACCTTATTGCACCTTCGGTGGGAAAAACCACCGGTCGGCATGGCCGATAGGCACCTTAGGTGGGAAAAAGAACACCTTTAGTTGGTAAAATAGCCCTTTGGCATGGTCGTTAGGCACCTTCAGTGGGAAAAAGAGGACCTTTGTGCACGTTCAGTGGGGAAAACAGCTGATTGGCACTAGGCATCTTCAATGAGATAAACAGCACCTTCGTCCACCTTTGGTGGGACAAATAGCCTGTTGGCATGGCTGATAAGCACGTTCGGTGGGAAAAATAGCTCCTTGGTGCACCTTCGGTGGGAAAAACATCCCATTGGCACGATCATTAGGCACCTCTATTAGAAGAAACAGCCCATTGGGCACCTTCGGTGGGGAAAATGGCAGGTTGGTGAAACTTCGGCGGGCAAAACAGCCCATCGGTACAGTGGCTAGTCACCTTTGGTGAGAAAAATAGCACCTTGGTGCACCTTCGGTGGGCAAAACAGTCAATTGGCACGATCGCTAATCAACCCGTTGGGCACCTTCGGTGAGAAAAACAACACATTGGGGCACCTTCGATGGGCAAAATTGACCATCGGCACAATTGCTATGCACATTCGGTGACAAAAACAGCACCTTCGTGTACCTTCGGTGCGTAAAATAGCCTGTCGGCACGGCCACTAAGCTCCTTCAGTGGGGAAAACAACACCTTGGTGCACCATCAGTGGGAAAAAGAGCTAGTTGGCACGGTCCCTAGGCACCTTCGGTGAGAAAAATATGCCTTAGTGTATCTTCGGTGGGGAAAACAGCCTATCGGCACGACTGCTATGCACCATCGAAGGGGAAAATAGCACTTTGGTGCACCTTTTACGAGATAAACAGCACGTTGGGCACCTTCGGTGGGAAAAACAACTTTATGGTGCACCTTCGGTGGGCAAAACAGCCTGTCGCACGATTGTTAGCCACCTTCAACAAGAAAAACAACACCTTGGTGCACCTTTGGTGAGCAAAATAACCCGTTGGCAACATCGCTAGGCACCTTTGGTAGGAAAAACAACACATTGGTGCACCTTCGGTGGGCAAAACAGCCTGTTGGCATGGTTGCTAGGAACCTTCGGTGGGAAAAACAACCCGTTGGGCACCTTCAATGAGAGAAACAGCACCTTGGTGCACCTTCTGTGGGAAAAAAAGCCTGACGACACATTTGCTGGGCACCTTTGGTAAGAAAAACAGCACCTTGTATCACCTTCGGTGGGCCAAACCACCAACTGGCACAGCCGATAGGCACCTTCGGTGCAAAAAATAGAACCTTCAGTAGGCAAAACAACCATTTGGCATGGTCGTTAGGGACCTTCTGTGGGAAAAACAGAGCCTTAGTGCACCTTTGGTGGGCGAAACAGTCTGTCAGCATGGTCGATAGGCACCTTTGGTGGGAAGAATAGCACCTTGGTGCAGCTTTGGTGGGCAAAACAACTTGATAGCACGGTCGTTAGGCACCTTCGGTGGGAAAAACAGCCCGTTGGGCTCCTTTAATACGAAAAACAGCAACTTGGTGCACCTTTGGTGGGCAAAACAGCACCTTCGTGCGCCTTCAGTGGGCAAAACAGGAAGTCGACACTAGGCATCTTCGGTGAGATAAACAACACTTTGATACACCTTCGATGGGAAAAATAGCATGTCGGCATGGCTGATAAACACCTTCGGTCGGAAAAATAACCCCTTGGTGCACCTTCGGTGGGTAAAATAGCCCGTTGTCACAATCGTTAGGCATCTTTGGTGGGAAAAACAATAGCTTGGTACACCTTCGGTGGGTAAAACAGCTCATCAGCACGGCCGTTAGGAACCTTCTGTAGGAAAAACAATACCTTGGTGCACCTTCCATGGGATAAGCAGCCCGTTGGTAAGGTCGCTAAGCACCTTCGGTGGGAAAAATGGCCTGTTGGGTACCTTAGGTGGGAAAAATAGGACATTGGTGCACCTTGGGTGGGCAAAACAACCCATCGACACAATCGCTAGGAACCTTCTATGAGTAAAAGAGCACCTAAGCGTAGCTTTAGTGGGCAAAACAGCCTTCTGGCATGGTCACTACGCATCTTCGGTGGGAAAAATGGCCTGTTGGGCACCTTCGGTGGGAAAAATAACCCGTTGGACAACTTTGATGGGAAAAATAGCAGCTTCGTTCAGCTTCAATAGGCAAAACAGCCCGTCGACATGGTCGCTAGGCACTTTCGGTGGGAAAAACAGCACCTTCGGTGGGCAAAGTAGCTCGTCGACACGATCGCTAGGCACTTTGATGGGAAAAACAGCCTGTCGGGCACCTTTGGTGAGAAAAATAGCACTTTGTTGAACCTTTGGTGCACAAAACAGCCCTTCGGCACTATCGCTAGGCACCTTGAGTGAGAAAAATAGCACCTTGGTGCACCATTGGTAGGCAAAACAGCCCATTGGGCGCCTTCGGTGGGAAAAATAGCTCATTGGTGCATCTTCAATATGGAAAACAGCCCGTCAGCATGGCTGCTAAGCACCTTCAGTGAGAAAAATAGTCTCCTTGGTCCACCTTCAGTGGGCATGGTTGCTAGGCACCTTAAGTGAGAAAAACAACACCTTAGTGCCCCTTCAGTGGGAAAACAGTCTGTTGGCATGGCCAATTGGCACCTTCAGTGGGAAGAATAGCTCCTTGGTGCACCTTCGGTGGGCAAAACAGCCTGGTGGCACAATTATTAGGCACCTTCGGTGGGAAAAACAGCCTTTGGGGCACCTTTGGTGGGCAAAACTTCCCGTCAAAATGGCCAATAGGCACCTTTGGTGGGAAAAATAGCACCTTGGCACAACTTCGATGGGAAAAATAGCCCGACCACATGGCCGCTAGACACCATCAATGAGAAAAATAGCACCTTGATGCACCTTCAGTAGGCCAAACAACCTGTTGGCATGGCTGATTGACACCTTCGGTGGGAAGAATAGCAACTTGGTGCACCTTCGGTGGGCAAAACAGCCCATTGGGCACATTTAGTGAGAAAAATAGGACCTTGGTGCACCTTCGGTGGGCAAAACAGTCTAACAACACTATCGCTGGGAACCTTCAGTGAGAAAAACCGCACATTGCTACACCTTTGATAGACTAAACAGTCCGTTGGCATGACTAATAGGCACCCTAGGTGGGAAAAACAACACTTTGGTGCACTTTTGATGGGCAAAACAGCCCTTTGGCACAGTCACTAGGCACCTTTTGTAGGAAAAATAGCACTTTGGTGCACCTTCAGTTCACAAAACAGCCTGTCGGCATGGTTGCTAGGCACCTTTGGTGGGAAAAGCAGCCTGTTGGGCACCTTCAGTGAGAAAAACAACACCTTGCTGCACTTTCGGTGGGCAAAACAGCCCGATGGCACGGCCGCTAGGCACCATTAGTGAGAAAAACTGCACCTTGGTGCAGCTTCAGTGGGTAAAACAGCTCATCCACACGGCTGATAAGCACCTTCGGTGGAAAAAACAGCACCTTGGTGCACCTTCTGTAGGATAAATAGCCCGTCGGCACAGTTGCTAAGCACCTTCAATGGGAAAAACAACACCTTGGTGCACCTTCGATCTGTAAAACAGCCTGTCGGCATGGCTAATAGGCACCTTTAGTAGGAAGAATAGCATCTTGGTGCACCTTCGGTGGGCAAAACAACCCAATGGCATGGTCGTTAGGCACCTTCGGTGGGAAAAACAGCCTGTTGGGCACCTTTGGTGGGGAAAATGGCACCTTGTTACACCGTTGGTCATACTTAGTAGTGGGAAATCAGCAGAAATAAGGCTAATTTGGTCATAGATTGTTGGATTTTCATCAAAAACTCACTGATTATAGTTGTGCCCCCCTCTCGTTGGCTATGATCGGTGACCGTCGGTTGACCATGCTGGGGCCGTGCGCGGCTGTTGCGGTAGTGAGCGGGCATACTCAGTAGTGGGAAATAAGCAGAAATAAACCCCAGTAGGTCACCGATTGTTGGATTGTCATCAAAATCCTTGCTGATTATAGCCGTGCCCCACTCTCGTTCTCTATGATCTGCGACCGTCGGGAGTCCAGGCTGCGGCCATGCGTGGCTGTCACGGCTGTGTGCAAGCATACTTTGTAGTGGGAAATTAGCTTAAATAAGCCCCAACTAGTCAGAGATTGTTGGATTTTCATTGAAAACTCGCCGATTATAGCCTTGCCCCCTCTAGTTGGCTATGATCGGCGACCATCAATGCTGCTTGTGGCCAACGACCATGTACGAAGTGTGGGCTTGGGCGAGCTTCGTGGGCATCCAACGCTATGAACGGACTTTATTAGTGTGGGTTTTCAAGCCTGTTTTGACGTATGGGCTGTTCAAGGGTGAGTTTTGGCGCACGCAACGCACCACTAGACAGACACCGATGGGCATTTTGGCCATAAACGAGAATGGCCTTGAATCATGCTTGGTTGCTTACGAGAAGGTCCCATGTTCCAAAATTTGACTGAATTAAATCGTAGTCCTTATTCTTCACACGGGGAACACGAAGCATGGCCCGGGGTCATGATCGTCGGGGGGTCAACCCCCATGCTTGGGCATGCTTAATGGTGTCGAGTGCAAGGAATCGGTGATGACGTATATCTTTGATGAGACAGTTTCTACGCTCGGGTGCACTTGGGGATCCCCAATCATGGGTCTTCGCCCCTTGTTGATGCGAACATCGCATTGTAACTGGGAGTACCGTAGGGCCAGCTTATTGATGACGATTGGTGAAGTGATTGGTTGCTTAGCTGGTCCGAAGGCAGGGTGGCATTTTGGCAACTTAAGTACAGTGTGGTGCTCGGCAATATTCAGATTGCAGGATTTTCGAGGGGTTGAACCCCATGTTTGGGCATGCCCGATAGCTTCATGCGTGGGCGTGCTCAATCGATGACGCATCCTCTTGTTGATTTAGTATTGGCACATAGGTGCTCTTTGGCAGACCCAATCATTGGTGCCATCCTCCTGTGTTGTGCACCACGTTGTACTTAGGAGTGCTGAAGGTGTCGGTTTGTTAAGGATAGGCGAGGCATTTGGTTTATTAAACTGGTCTGAAGGCGAAGCAACGCTTCGGCAACCTTAGGATAGTGAGGTGCCTAGCAAAACTCAGAATGTTGGAATATCAGGGGGCTGACCCCCATGCTTGGGCATGCTCAAGGGCATCAAGTACAAGGAATCAGCGACAACGCATCCCCTTGCTGAGTGGGTTTCGATGCACAGGTGAACTTGGGCACACCAAATCATAGGTAATGGCCCCTTGCTAACGCAGACATGGCGTTGTACTCAATAGTGCGGGAGGGCCGGCTTGTTGGTGATAATTGGTCAAGTGATTGGTTGCTTAGCTGGTCCAAAGGTAGGGTGACATTTTAGAAACCTAAGTATGCTATGGTGCTGGGCGATATTCGGATTGTGGGTTCAAAATGTGGGATTTTCGAGGGGTTGAACCTCATGTTTGGACATGCCTAATAGCATCATGCGCGAGGAATTGTCAACGACGCATCCTCTTGCTAAGTCGGTTATGGCCCGTAGGTGCACCAACAAGCTATTTTTTCTAGTTAAGGTGCCTAACGGGCTATTTCTCCCACCGAAGATGCTTACAAACCATGCCAATGCACTGTTTATCCCACCAAAGGTGCACCAAGGGGCTATTTTTCCCACCGAAGGGGCCTAGCGGTCGTACTGACGGGCTATTTTGCCCACCGAAGATGCACTAATGTGCTATTTCTCTCATCGAAGGTGCCTAGCGATCGTGCCAATGGGTTTTTTTCCCACCAAAGGTGCCTAGCGACCATGCCAACGGGTTGTTTTGCCCACCGAAGGTGTTGTTTTTCCCACCGAAGGTGCCTAGTGACCTTGCCGATGGGCTGTTTTACCCACCGAAGGTGCACCAAGGTGTTGTTTTTCCCACAAAAGGCACCCAACGGGCTATTTTTCCCATTGAAGATGCCAAGCGACCGTGCCGACGATCTATTTTACCCACCAAAGGTGTGCTAAGGTGCCATTTTTCTCACCAAAGGTGCCTAGCGGCCTTGCCGATAGGCTATTTTGCTAACCAAAGGTGCATCAAGGTGTTGTTTTTGCCATTGAAGGTGCCCAACAGGTTGTTTTCCCTACCAAAGGTGTCTAGCAATGGTGCCAATGGGCTGTTTGTCCCACCAAAGGTGCCTAGCAACCGTGTGAACAAGCTGTTTATCCGACCAAAAGTTCACCAAGGTGTTATTTTTCCCACCAAAGGTGCCTAGCGACTGTGGTTGACAGGCTGTTTTGCGCACCAAAGGTGCACCAAGGCGCTGTTTTTCTCATCGAAGGTGCCTATGGACTGTGCCAACGCGCTATTTAGCCCACTGAAGGTGCACCAAGGTACTATTTTTCTCAACGAAGGTGCCTAGCGACTGTGCCGACGGGCTGTTTTGCCCACCAAAGGTGCACCAACATGTTGTTTTTCCCACCAAAGATGCCTAGTGGCCTTGTCGATGGGCTGTTTGGCCTACTGAAGGTGCACCAGCGTGCTATTTTTCCTCTCGAAGGTGCTTAGCGACCATGCCAATGGGTTGTTTTGCCCACCAAAGGTGCACTAAAGTGTTGTTTTGCTCACCGAAGGTGCTTAGCGACCATGCCGACAAGCTATTTTGCCCACCAAAGGTGCACCAAGGTGCTGTTTTTCTCATCGAATGCGCCTAACGACCATATCGATGGGCTGTTTTGCCCATCGAAGGTGCACCAACGTATTGCTTTTCCCACCAAAGGTGCCTAGCGACCTTGCTGACAGGCTGTTTGTCCCACCAAAGGTGCACCAACGTGCTGTTTTTCCCACCGAAGGTGCCGAACGGGCTGTTTTTCCCACCCAAGGTGCCTAGTGACCATGCCAACAGGTTGTTTATCCCATCAAAGGTGCTGTTTTTCTCACCAAAGGTGCCTAGCGACCGTGCCGACTGGTTATTTTGCCCATCGAAGGTTCACCAATGAGCTGTTTTTCCCATCAAACCTACCCAACGGGCTATTTTCCCACCGAAGGAGCCTAGCAACCATGCCAACGGGCTATTTTTCACCTCGAAGGTGCACCAAGGTGCTGTTTTTCCCACCGAAGCTGCCTAGCAACCTTGTCGATGGGTTGTTTTCCCCACCGAAGCTACACCAAGGTGCTGTTTTTCTCACTAAAGGTGCCTAGTGACTATGCCAACGGGTTGTTCTGCCCACTGAATGTGCACCAATGTTTTGTTTTTCCCAACGAAGGTGCCTAATGGGCTATTTTTCCCACCGAAGGTGCACCAAGATGTTATTTTTCCCACCGAAGGCTCCTAGCGACCATGGCGACAGGCTGTTTTACCCACCAAAGGTGCACCAAGGTGCTGTTTTTCTCACCAAAGTTGCCTAGCAACCGTGCCAACGGGTTGTTTTGCCCACCAAAGGTGCACCAACGTGTTGTTTTTCCCACCGAAGGTGCCCAATGGGCTATTTTTCCCACCGAAGGTGCCTAGTGACAGTGCCAAAGGGCTGTTTTGTCCATTGAAGGTGCACCATGGTGCTGTTTTTCTCACCGAAGATGCCTAGCAACCATCTTGATGGGCTTTTTTGCCCACTGAAGGCGCACCAATGTGTTGTTTTTCCCTCTAAAGGTGTCGAACAGGCTCTTTTTTCCACCGAAGGTGCCGAGCGACCATGCTAAGGAGCTATTTTTTCCTTCGAAGGTGCCTAGCAACCTAGCAGCAGTGCTGATCGACTATTTTTCCAACCAAAGGTCTTTCAAAGGGTTGTTTTTCTAGTCAAATTCATCCCAAAGGTCTATTTTAGCATTGAAGCTATGCCTACGGGTTGTTCCATTGATAAAACTTTCCTACAAACCATCTTTTAGTGTTGTTCCACCGTGGTGGATTAAGTTCATTTGAATGATGATAAGTGCAATGTTGATGCTCTTTGATTTTCCACAAGCATTTTTAAAAACATTTTCCACTTCATTTGCATATACACGGTTTCTTAGGTTTTCCGGACCTTAAACATTTAGCTGGTCCCACCACCTCTTTAGATAAAGCGTCGTGGCTAAAGCTGAGATTATTTTTCTTACTTAAGTGTTTGAATGTCTTAGGGTGGCCAAGATTGAATCTCAGTATATCGTGGCAGCACTCTGCCACTTACAATACCCCGTCGCATATTTAAGTCATCTATAAAGGATTCTACCCGCTGCTCAGTGGGAATTTTGATTCAAGGCAGCCCCCACTGCTTGTCCGCGAGGGGGGCTTGGCCAATGACTCATGCCTTTAGGGGCCTAAAGGCCCCTACTAAGGGTCAGCAATGGGGCAGTAGGCATACGCATCGCTTCTACCACGGATTCTGACTTAGAGGCATTCAGTTATAATCCATTAGACGATAGTTTCACATCACTGGCTTTTCATCCAAGCACGATGACCAATTGTGCGAAACAACAGTTCCTCTCGTACTAGGTTGAATTACTATTGCGACGCTATCATCAGTAGGGTAAAAATAACCTGTCTCATAATGGTCTAAACCTAGCTCACCTTCCCTATTGGTGGGTGAACAATCCACCACTTGGTGAATTCTGCTTCACAATGATAGGAAGAGAGGAAATTGAAGGATCAAAAAGCAACGTCGCTATGAACGCTTGGCTGCCATAAGCTTGTTATCCCTGTGGTAACTTTTTTGACACCTCTAGCTTCAAATTCTGAAGGTCTAAAGGATCGCTAGGCCACACTTTCATGGTTCGTATTCGTACTGGAAATCAGAATCAAATGAGCTTTTACCCTTTCATTCCATACGAGATTTCTATTCTCGTTGAGCTCATCTTAGGACACTTGCACCATCTTTTAACAGATGTACCACCCCAGCCAAACTCCCCCTCTCCAACAATGTCTTTCGCCTAGATCGGCCCACCAAACGGCCTTAGGTCCAAAAGGAGGGGCGACGCCCCGCCTCCGATTCAGGTAATAAGTAAAATAATGTTAAAAGTAGTGGTATTTCACTTTTGTTGTTTCCAACTTCCACTTATCTTACACATCTCAAGTCATTTCACAAAGTCGGACTAGAGTTAGCCTCAACTGGGTCTTCTTTCCCCGCTGATTCTGCTAACTCTGTTCCCTTGGCTATGGTTTTGTTAGATAGTAGTCATTTCACAAAGTCCAACGATAGCCGACGGGCTTGGGGCTGGGACCCTCGAGCCCAGCCCTCAAAGCCAATCCTTTTCCTGAGGTTATGGATCCAATTTGCTGATTTCCCTTGCCTACATTGTTCCATCGACTAGAGACTGTTCACTTTGGAGACCTGATGTGGTTATGAGTACGATCGAGCGGGGGAGGCACTCAGTCCTCCAGATTTCCAGGGGTCACTAGGGGCATACCGGACACCGAGTGACGTGCAGTGCTCTTCCAACCACTAGAACCTACCTCTGACTCAGTCATTTCCAGGGTGGGCGGGCTGGTAAATAGAAAAGATAACTTTTCCTGAGGCCCCCACCAACATCTCCAAACTTCCTAACATTGCCGTCAGTTGCCGCATCCTGGTTTGGGAACTTTTGATGCTCGCGTGCAAACGCGCTATCAGACGGGCTTGCCCCGTCTCTTAGGATCGACTAACCCATGTGCAAGTTTCGTTCACATGGAACCTTTCCCCTCTTCGGCCTTTAAAGTTCTCATTTGAATATTTGCTATTGTCACTAAGATATGCACCAACAACCGCTCTTTTCGGGCTCACACCCTAAGTTTTGCAGCGACTTTGGCACCCTCCTACTCATCAGGGCCTAGCCCTTGCCCCAACAGCAGGGTGTGGGTCATGCGCTTCAGTGCCATCCATTTTCGGGCCTAGTTGATTTGGCAGGTGAGTTGTTACACACTCCTTAACGGATTTCAACTTCTATGACCACCATCCTACTATCTTAATTAACCAACTAATAGAGTTTGAGAATAGGTAGAAGGCATTACGCCCCCAATGCCTCTAATCATCGGCTTTACTCGATAGAACTCATGCCGAGCTCCAGCTATCTTGAGGGAAACTTTGGATGGAACCAGCTAACAGAGGGTTCGATTAGTCTTTCGCCACTATACCTAAGTCCGACGAACGATTTGCACGTCAGTATCGTTGTGGGCCTCCACCAGAGTTTCCTTTAGCTTCCCCCCTGAGGCATAGTTCACCATCTTTCGAGTCCTGATGGGCATGCTCTCACTTAAACCCTTCTCAGGAGATCAAGGTCGGACTCACACACATTTCAGATTCCTTGTTCCGTGTTTGGGCCGAATGGGGAGTCCACAGGGCAATGTCGGGATTGTGCTACATGAGCACCCAAGAGTGCGAACTGTGTTCCACAATCATGGGGGAAACATCTACATAGGTGTATCAAAGTTTCGGGCTTGGGACGCCGCCACAACTTGCATCGGTCCATGCCCTGAGCTGATCGGCAGATCTGCTCTCACCATTTCGTATCTGACCGGGGTGTATTGCCAGCTCCTATCCGCTTCCCTCCTGATAATTTCAAGCACTATTTGACTCCCTTTTCAAAGTCCCTTTCATCTTTCCCTTATGGTACTTGTTTGCTATTAGTCTCTTGCCTGTATTTAGCCTTGGATGAAATTTACCGCCCAATTTAGGTTGCATTCCCAAACAACCTGACTCGCAGACAGTGCCTCGTGGTGTGATAGTGTATGAACACGACAGGGTTCTCACCCTCTCTGGCACCCTCTTTTAGGGAACTTGAGCCCGGTCCGCTGCTGAGGACACTTCTCTCGTCCACCTCCCATTTCTGGGGCGATGAGCGTAGGCCCATCCGTTATCATGTTCCTTGGCACTACCCAGGCCGTGGTTGGTTGGTTGAACCATGCTATTGCCAGCACAGGCAGAGACTATAGGCAGATTTCTCACCCCTATGCCCCCTCTTTTATCCGAGGGACAACTTGTTCACGGTTCATTCTGCTTTGCAGGATTTAACAATGATCCTTCCCAGGTTCACCTACGGAAACCTTGTTACGACTTCTCCTTCATCTAAGTGATAAGGTTCAGTGGACTTCTCATGACGTCACTGGCAGCGAACCGGCTACGTCGCCATAATCTGAAAACTTCACTGGACCATTCAATCGGTAGGAGTGATGGGCGGTGTGTACAAAGGGCAAGGACGTAGTCAACGCGAGCTGATGACTCACGCTTACTAGGAATTCCTCATTGAAGACCAACAATTACAATGATCTATCCCCGTCACGATGAAATTTCAAAGATTATCTGGGCCTATCGGCTAAGGCTATAGACTTATTGAATACATTAGTGTAGTGCACATGCAGTCTAGAACATTTAAGGGCATCACAGACTTATTATTGCCTCAAACTTCCTTGTCCTGGAAGGCCATAGTCCCTCTAAGAAGCTAGCCACGGAGGGTCATCTCCACATAGCTAGTTAGCAGGCTGAGGTCTCGTTCGTTAACGGAATTAACCAGACAAATCACTCCACCAACTAAGAACAGCCATGCATCATGACCCATTGAATCAAGAAAGAGCTATCAGTAGCGATTACATTTTGAGTGTTCTCTCAAGTCAATGGGCGATTTCTCCATGGTGGTCACCAAGATCTCGTACTCCCCTTGATTGCATTCTGTTTTGTTGGGATTGTGATATCTTTTTGGCCAATACTTTGTGCTGACTTGGTTGTCCTTCTTTGTAGGGTTGAAAGTTTTGGTTTTCCCCATCTGGGGCATCAACGCCTCGCGTAGCACTGTAGCTCCAAACAGATCGGTGATTCATTTTGGCCCCTCTGGCAACTTGTTACTAGGCGATTTGACATTTTTCATGACTATTGTATAGCTTTGGTCTCTATCTTCACTATCTCAGATAGCTGTCAACTACATTGTTGTTTAGTGTTTCCACTCTGGTTTGGGGTCTGACTTTTATGGCAATAATTTTCTCGCCCATTTTTTTGGATTTGGCTCCCTCCTCCCTCTCTTGCGGCGACGATACCAACATTGGGGCTACACATAGTCTGTTTCTCCTGGAGAAGTGTGGGCACTACATTCTTCATTTGGGTGATTCTCTTCTCTGAGTCAGTGCTCTATACTCAGTAAAGTAATGGTTGACCCGCACCTAACTTCTGTCATTTATTGATTTCTGTTGGTCAACACATTGCTAGAGGTGAAATCCCTGCAGTTAGGAAGATACTGTAAGTCAAGTATCGTGTTTTCCTATCTTTGTTTCACCATGCTGTACAGGAAGTTGAGCAACTTGAGACGTCTTTTGGTGACTCCATAGTCCATTCTGTCTGGGTGGCACAGCGGACCTCTCCTCCCTAAGCTGTTGCCGTTAGGCTATGTATTTTGCAGGTCTGCCTAGTTGGGGATATTATGTTTGATTACAGTCGTACATTCTCCTTACTAGGGGTTTGCATATGTTTTAGTGTGTCCCTGGGGTTCTGGATAGGTAGCTAGTCCTGATTGTTCTAGTTAGTGAATCGTGAAGGCTGGGTTTAGAAAGGAGGACAGGAATACATTTTGGTTTTTGGTGCCTTTGGCTGCGTTTTCTTGCAGGTGAACTGAATGAGAGGACTGGTCCGATTATCCAAGTGCTATTCTTGGGTTGATGAACAAAGCTGAACCAGTGACTCTGGCCTTCAACTGTTTTGAGCTAAATAGGCAGTGGCTTTTGCTTGCTCTAGTCTGTGATTAGTGACGACTGGGTTTAGAAAGGAGGAAGGGAATCTATTTTGGTTTTTGGTTGCCTTTGGCTGTGATTTTCTTGTAGGTGTACTGCCCTTATTTATGAGGGGGCTAGTCTGATTGTCCAAATGTTGTTCGGCATGGACAAGCAGTCAAAAAATCCTCACAAAGGGAGAGACATAAAAAAAGAATGTTTTTTTGGTCTCTAGCGAGAGGAATCCACTAAACTCTCCTCTAATGACGATTCTGATACGGCTATGAAAGAACAAGGTCTGACTACGATAGTTTATACAAAAAAGGGGATTGTTGAGCAAGGTTCATTTGGGACTACAACTAATATTGATAATTCCCCTCACTCCTCGAATGAGGAGTCTAGGGAATCTGAAGGTGACTCAAGTGCTTCTGAAGATGACTCTAGTGCAGCCACTTCAGCTGAAAGTGCTCAACGCCCTTCCATGATCCCACCCCCGTTGAAGATAATCGTTTGTTAAAGGATCAAGCTACAACCACTAAGAAAGCCAATAATTCTGTAGCTCCCAAGAAGTCTTTTACTAGCTTATTCAACAGTAACCGTGACTTGAAATGTGGTATGGCCTTGAGGTTGTACGCAGTAGAGGAGGAAGTTGTCATTAAGGAGGAAGACACAGTCATGCTTGAATCGAAATGGGACTTTTGTTTAATGGGTTGTTTCACGGGGCGATTCCCTGGCATGAAGCGGTGGAGGGCCTTGTTACTATGTGGGTGATGAAATGTTCTATTTTACTTGCCAGGGGACCTTATATGATGTTTGGAAAAACTTTTCTTTTTAAAAGGCTCCCTAGTGGTTTTGCCTTTAACTATGATGAATTTATGGAAGTCCCTATATGGGTGCATCTCCCTATTGTTCCTTTGGATTTATGGACCGAACCAGGGCTATCTAAATTGGCCTCCAAAGTTAGGAAACCACTCTGTACTAATACTATTACAAATGTAGGCACACGGTTGAGATTTGCTCGAATCTTAGTGGAAGTCACTATGTCTAGACCTCTTACCACTAGCTTCTCAGTTAAGTTATCTGATGGTTCCCGCAACACACAGTCAGTTATTTTTAAGATCTATCCCAGCTATTGCCATGCTTGCAAATGCTTTGATCACAATCCCTTTCAACGCAAAGTCCTCAACCAAAACAAGCATAGTCCCCCAAAAGCAAGCGGTCGTGTAGAAGGCAAGAAGAGTCCTGAAAAGGAGATAAGGAAAAACCCTCCCACATCGTCCAATGTCCCTTGGCAAGACTTGGGGCACACAGATAGGTGTAGGAAGGTGTGGTCAATCCTGAAGCTGGGGCATTGACCCCCTCCATAGGGGACAAGCAATGGGCTCCTGGGCCGATCAGTAATCCTACACCTCTTATTCAGGGATCTTCCACTACTAATGGACATTCTCAATTAGAACAGGGACTTCAGGGCAGTATAGGGGTACTCAGCTCAGTCATGGTACTAACACTAGAGATTCTTGTATGGGGTAAAACAGTGGACATTACATAAGTCATTCCTGCCATAACTGGGGCCGATGACTTGGTAGTAAATCAAACACCATCTGATTCAGCTTCGGATCCACCTAATAACCTAGGCTGCAAAGACACGGACACGGAGTGACAACAGGTGCAGAATGTCAAGCAGAGAAATAAGGGAAAAGTAGTGATCACAACCTCTAGAGGTCCCGAAGATGGACCTAATTTGCAGTTTACTAACATAGGGAGGATTACCCGTTTCACAAATCCTACCAGAGGTGCAGGGAGCTCAAGCTCCAGGAAAGTTGACAATGGCAAAGTAGTACCATCAGACAACAAACCTAAAGATGATGTACACTCTTCAGAAGGAGGGAAGCCCTCCTTTATAGAGCCATGAAGTTATTCAGCTAGATTATTCGAGGCCTCAATTAGGCCTTGAAACAGAACCAAATTGTCCAATTAATTCAGCAACATGGTTGTAAATTTGTTTGCTTATTGGAACTGAAACTTAGTAAAGAAAAACTACGGTTTATGATGTTAAATCAATTTGGAGGATGGAAGTACCAACATAACTTTGATCACACAGCAGAAGGTCGCATGAGTATACTCTGGGACCCAACTTTCTTCCACTTCCAAGTATTAGCCACAAGAGAACAATACTTACATTATTGACTACAATGCCATAGCACCCAATGCAATTTTTTGTGTGTATGGGTTATACAAAATTTCAAAACAAAGAGAACTTTGGCAGCAGTTAACTAACCTAAAGCCGAAGATGAAGCTTCCTTGGATACTTATGGGTGACTTTAATTGTGTTTGCCCAGCTACTAAACAGATAGGTTACCTTTTGCCATTTGCATACCTCTTAAAGGACTTCTTGGATTTCCGTACCATGCATGGCTTAGACGATGCTCCAGCAAGGGGTGAGAGTTTTACATGGCATAAGAAGTCATTATGGGCAAAACTCGATAGAGTTCTACTAAACCAGCAATGGTATAATTTTGACTATTCATGTTCTGCTTACTTTTTGCCAATGAGGGCTGAATTGGATCGTTGTCCCATTATTGTTTCCTTGAATCCCGAATCCCGTGGTACCAAGCCATTAAAATTTTTCAATATGTGGCTGCTCCACGCACACTTCCAAGCTCTTCTTACCCAACATTGGTAGGAGGTTGTACTTGGTACGGTACAATATACTCTTTGTTGGAAATTGAAGCTCCTGAAGACCCTCAAATAGTTAAATACTACTACCTTTGGCCACCTATCTCACAAAGTCAAGATAGCAAATGAAGAGTTCCATTCAGCATACACAGCCTCTCTCTAAGACCCGAATAACACTGCTTTACAACCAGACGTGCAAACTAAGCGGCAACAGGTAGAATTCTTGACTGAAGCAAAGTGTAGGTTCTTCCAACAGAAAGCCAAATGTAGGCACATTGTTGAAGCTGACGAGAACACTTCCTACTTCCATTCTATTGCCAAGAAGAGGATTAAACAGAATGAATTGTCCCACCATAAAAAATCTGATGGAACCATCATTGAATCCATGGCAGAGTTGACTGATCACATTGTCTCTTATTTCCAAGCCCTCTTTAGCACTTCTTCACCTATACAACAACTTGACAGCACCGTAGTCAGCAAAAGTTCAGTCCTTGATCATGATTCTCAAGCAAGGCTCATTGGCCCTATCCGACCAGAAGAAATAAAAAGGGCAATTATAGACATTGGCAACAACAAGGCCCCCGATCCCAATGGTTACACCTCTACCTTTTTAAGACAAACTAGAGCATTTTGGTTCCTGATCTAGTTTTGAGAGTCACAGAATTGTTCTGGGAAGTGAAACTCTTGAAACAGATAAAGCATACTGCACTTGCCCTTATTCCCAAGAAGCACAATGACTTGAGGGGTCACTGATCTTTGGCGTATAGCTTGTCTGAATGTTGTCTACAAGGTGATCTCTAAAATACTAGAGAAAAGATTGAATTTAATGGTGCAACACATTATTGATCCTGCTCAAGAAGCTTTCATCCCTGGGAGAAACATGCTTGACAATATTTTCTTAGCCCAAGAATTGGTACGAGGCTACACACAGAAGAGAATCTCTCCCCATTGTATGCTAAAAATTGACATCACCAAGGCTTATGATATTGTCTCATGGGATTTTTTGGCAATGATGAAGGAATTACACTTTCCCGCAACATTTATTTGGTGGGTTATTATTTATGTACGAACTGCATCTTATTCGGTTTCTATTGGTGGCTCCCTACATGGCATGTTTTGCGGTAATTGGGGGCTGTAACAAGGCAATCCCATGTCTCCACTATTATTCCTACTCTGTTTGGAATATTTGTCTCAGCTCCTATTCGTCAAAATAGTTGCCTCTTCATTCCATTTCCACCTAAAATGTAAGTCATTGGGCATTACTCACTTCGCATTTGTGGACGACCTTATGCTCTTTTCAAGGGGGGATATGAGTTATATTCGTATCTTATTAAATGCTCTAGCAGAGCTAACTACCATTGCTGGACTACAAGTCCATCCCACCAAATCTAGTGACTTCCTTGCCGGGGTTTATAGACCGAAAGGGGAAGCTATCTTGCAAATGATTTCCTTCCCCCCAGGTGAATTTCTTGTAAGATATTTAGGGATTCCTCTTATCCCTCTAAAGATTTCAGTTGTGCAGTTCTCGGTTCACATGGACAAGGTGACTACATACATTAATGACTGGAATGGCGAACCCCTTTCATATGTTGAGCGTATAGAATTGATCAATTCAGTTATGCAGGGCATCCTATCTTTCTAGTTCCAAGCCTTTCCAATCCCTACTACCATCATCGATTGACTTACTTCTATATGCAGACTTTTCCTCTGGGGAGGTAATCATTATCGTGTTGCTTGGGATCAAATGAGTATACCTAAGTAAGAAGGTGGCCTTGGTTTGAAAAATTGCAACATCTGGAATTCGGTTCTTGTTGAGTCCGAGCCCAGGGGAGCTGGTAGCCCTGAAACAACCCGGCCCACACAAATTGGTATTGTCCGCTTTGGTCGCTCGAGGATTACGACTCGAAACCACGACCTCACGGTTTTGTTGTTCTTTAAGA
>JAOSBN010154737.1:0-23154 GCA_027563595.1 Erythroxylum suave | reverse complement strand
CTAAGTTTAGGAGAGAGGCCAATGTAGCTTTTGTTTCTGAATTAGAACCTAAGAAAATTGATGAAGCTCTTCAAGATCAAGCTTGGATTTTAGCTATGCAAGAGGAGTTAAATCAATTTACTAGGAATAAAGTATGGTCTCTAGTCCCTAAACCATCCAATAAATCTATCATAGGAGCTAGATGGGTATGCAAGAATAAACTAGACAAATCTAGAAAAGTATCCTATAACAAACCTAGATTAGTAGCTCAAGGCCATAATCAACAAGAAGGAATAGACTGTAATGAAACATATGTTCCTGTAGCTAGATTAGAAGCTATTAAGATCTTACTTGTATATGCTATTTTTCATGATATAAAACTGTTTCAAATGGATGTGAAAAGTGCCTTTTTGAATGATTTTATAGATGAAGAAGTTATGTAAAACAACCCCTTGGTTTTGAAGACATTGATAAACCAGATTATATGTATAAACTTCATAAAGCTTTGTATGGATTGAAACAAGCACCTTATGAATGGTATGAACATCTGAGTTCATTTTTTATTAAAAATGATTTTATTAGAGGTCAAGTTGATAAAATTTTATTTCGGAAAAGTATTAAAAATGATTTTATTATTGTGCAAATTTATGTAAATGATATCATTTTTGGTGCAATTTCTAAAAAGTTATGTTCAATTTTTGAGATTCTTGTGAAAAGTTAATTTGAAATGAGGATGATGGGTGAATTAAAGTTCTTTCTTGGTTTACATATTAAACAAACTAAAGAAAAGATTTTTATTCATCAACAAAAGAATATCAAAGAACTTTTAGTCAAATATAAATTGGCAAATGTTAAACCAATGTTAACTCTTATGCATCCTTCAATTGTCTTATCTAAGGATGAAGCTGGTAAGAAGATTGATTAATCTCTTTTTAGAGGAATTATTAGTTCTTTGCTTTAAATAACTGTAAGCAGACCTAATATAAGGTTTACTATTTGTTTGTGTGCAAGATTTCAAGTAGATCCTAGAGAATCTCATTATATTGCTGTTAAAAGAATATTGAGATATTTGGCAGGTTTTGTTGTTCTTTGCTTAATGTATGAGAAAGGTAAAGATTTTAGGTTAATTGGCTACTGTGATGTTGATTATGCTAGAGATAGGATTGATAGAAAGAGTAAAAGTGGAGGTTATCACTTTCTAGGTCATAATTTAATTTCTTAGTCAAGCAAAAGGCAAACTTCAATTGCTTTATCTACTGCAGAAGCTAAATATATGTTAGCTGCAAGCTGTTGTTCACAAATGTTATGGATAAAGTATAAGTTAGAGGATTATTCTATCCAAGAAGATCAAATTCCAATCTTCTGTGACAACATAAGTGCTATCAATCCCTCAAAGAATCCAATACAATACTAAAGGGAAAATCATATTGAAGTTAGACATCATCTTATAAGAGACTATATACAGAGATGGATCATCCATCTACAATTTGTTGAGACAAATTAACAATAGGCAAATATCTTCACCAAACCTTTAAGTGAAGACAGATTTAAGGAAATCAGATGAAATATGAACATGGTAATGTTAAATGACCATTTTTCTGAAACACTATGATCCAGATGATTCATCCTGAAGAAGCAAAAAAGTCATAAGTTTTCATAATAAATAGTAACGGTAACTTTCACTTGGTAGTATCAATTTTATGATTACCTATAGATCAGTTACAAATGTTACAAACAGTAACTTTTCAAGAGTGGTTATAAAAAGAAATCATCCAAAAATCTGCAATACTCTACATTCTAGAATTTTCTTAAAAAACTTAGTAACCGACTTGTTCAAAGAGCTCTCAACAAAGATGATCCAATCCTCTATTCTCAACATCAAATCCTTCTCATTTTGATTTCATATCTTTCTTTCAATATCTTCTAGATACTAACCTCGCTTCTTTAAGTGAAATACATTTATATGTTTAGTGTTTATTCGTTATAGATAGAAAAATGACGAAATCTCTTGTCTATAGGAGACTTGTCGATTTCAGTTCTATGAAGAATGATCGAATGGATATCGAACCTGAGATTAAAGCAACTAGATGGGAAAACTTCTTCAATATTCGAGAACCAGTGTATCCAAATAAAATATATGAGTTCTGGAAGAATGCAAAGGTGGTAAATAACACCTTGGTATCAATGGTAGATGGGTTGTCGGTGATAGTCACACAAGATTCCATTATGAAGGCTATTGAGTGTCCAAATGAAGGAGCAAAACTATTCAACAATACAGATTGGATTGCTCAATGTCATACAAATGAAGCCAACATCAATCGAAAAATATATGGATCAAGTAATCTAGGAGTCAAGAAGTCTTTAAACCTAATTTCGAAGGCTAGGGTTCTTCATTCACTTCTTCTTCACTGTATTCTACAAAGAGCAGGATCAAAGGACTTAGTGACAATGAATGATGAACATTGTCTATTTCATCTACTCACACACTAATCTATTAATCTTCCATTCTTGATTCTAAACTGAATGATAAAGGCTAGAGAATATTATCATCTGAAGAGTGGTTCTTTACCTTATGGTATGCTATTAACAAGATTCTTCAAAGAATCTGGATTCCTACTTGATAGAGAAAACAGAGTAAAGATGAATGTTAAGAGTGTTATCAATGCCTCTAATATTCACACAATGGGGATCAAGACTGAAGTTGAAGTGGATAAAGATTTCATACCAAAAGCACAGTTTAAGGAGGAGCTTTTAATAAGACGAAGCAGGAAAGAAGATCTTCCATCTAAAATACAAGCAAAACCTCGATCATCCGGAAGAATCTTAGCAGAGGTAAAGGTTGAACAATCATCTGATAAGCTAATACAAGCCAAGAAGATTCCTGAAGTGTCTTTAAAGAGGAAAGTAAGATTCGACAACCAACTCACCAAGTGTCTTTAAAAAGGAAAGCTGAGACGCTCTAATCAGAAAGACCCATGAAGCCAAGAAGGTCACTGAGATTAATGACCTTACGACAACAAGAACAAAAGAAGCAAAAAGCTCTGATTCTTGGAAAATGTTCTGAAAGTGCAAAAAAACAACAACAATAACAACAATAACAACCTCCTACCAAAGCAATTGTCTCTATCCCTTAGACTTAATTATAACAACCATCTAGAGAGATAGAGATGAAAACGAAGTTAGTATTTGAGCAGAAGAAGCCTTAACAACAACCCTTTTCAAAACCACAAGAAGATCAAAAGAAGATGAAGCCGATTTAGAAAAAGAAGGTTTCATCGTATGATGTTCAACAAACGACACAGACAGTTGGAAAGCAGCAAGTAACATATAACCCTCCTCAACCGATGAAGAAAGAAGATTTGAAGATGAAGATTATAGAAGAATCAATCCCTGATCGTAACAGAGGTTCAATTATCATCAGAGAACCTTCTAAACAAAAAGTTAAGGTTCAAATTGAACCTGTAATAGTAAACAATCAGACCATACATCTTCTAAGCCCTAAAGAATGAAGATTGTATGGTATTTTAGGAGATGAAAAAGCATAACCATATCTATTGAAGATGACAAAAAATCCTTATACAATCTATCCAGTGACAAGAAGAACGACGATCAAGATTGTACCAGATGTACAACCTAGACGTCCAACACTGGTAGACAGCAAAGACAAAGGAAAGAAGAAGAAATTTCCTGAGAAACACGAAGATGATCTCACAGAAGAAGAAATTCGAGTGGTGATGAAGAATATAGATGATGTATGTCTTGCAGCTTAACCTGTAGGCATCTATATATCACATCACATATCAAGGGCATCAGGAAGTAACTTTCGCACATCTACTACAAATGAAAGTTTCAAGGTAGTTGGGACAATATCAGAAGGAAGGTACAAAAGTAGTATTACAATTGAAGGTATCAATTTTTACTTAGAAACCTTTGTGCATTTACTTATTCATTTCAAGCCCTTAGGTTTCATTCCTTCAGTTAAAAATATCTTACAACTTTTAGGGAAACCAATTTACAAACCAAACACAATCTTTCCAGTTAACCTCCTTCACAATTATTGAATTAGATGATTCAATTAGAAAACCATCTATCTCTGAGTATCTTCATCCACTTAGTGAAAAGCTACAAAATTCTATCATTAATTCGGAGCTCTTGAAGAATTTCATCGAATGGACTGAAGCTAGTCACAAGTAGAAGGAAGTTTAGGAAGCCTTAGCTAAACATATTGAGCAAATTGATACTAAAGTTGATGAAGTAAGTGATTCAGTGGGTGATCTTCATGAGGAAATAGCACTTCTACATGTTTATATAGAAAAAGACCTCAAGACTATCCACACTAATATTCAACATATGTTCTCTGAAATTTTGAAGCGTCTGAAATGACATATCTTTTTGATTAATAACAAATAGGGGGCGAATAGTAGAAAGGAGAGGAGAATTAGTATTAGAAATTTTTTATTATTGTATACACACATTGTATATCTTGCATTATTCGTCTGAATATTATGTTTACCGTCTAATATTATGATTATTTGTTATCATCGAAAAGGGGGAGATTGTTAAGTCAAGAAGACTTCACTGTTACTATTGATTTTGATGAAAGTCAAATAATAATAATAATAATAGAAGTGTGTGAACTGTTTTGATTAGTTTATTAAGTGCGCAGATAAATATAAGTGGCACAAATCATAAAATCAAGACGATATTCAAGTAAAAGTTGAATAAGATGAAGTCTAAGATGGAACAGATGAAGTGATTAAGTGTAGTTACCAGACGAAGCGAAGACACCAGACAAAGAATACAAATCAATCAAGACAATACAATTGAAGAATAATCTACAACGTTAGTTAGTTAGTTGGAGTTAATTACAAGACTCAACTAATAGCATACCTCGGAAGATTCTAAAGCAGTTTTCTCAAGAAGACCGTTGAAGATTTAGACTATAAATATCAGTTATAATCATAGACATAAACACTTTTTTACTTACTTTTACTTACACTTTACAAAAATAATTCTATGCTCAAGTGAGTATACTGTAAAAATATCCTGAGTGAAAAGAAGAAAGAAAGAGATCAAGAGCATCTGCAACATGAGTGTGAAAGCTCAAACAATATCTTTTCGAGTGAAAGGAAGGCTAGTGCCTGAAGAGGCTAAGATAGTAAGTAAAGAATACTTTGTGAAAGAGACCTGAAGAGACTCTAGAAGTGTAGAAATAATACTTGTAAAGTTGAAGGAGATAGTGAAATCTCAGATAAACTGTGAGGACTGGATGTAGCCTAAAGGTTAAGGGTGAACAAGTATAAATCACAGTATCATATTCTCTAAACCCTATCTCTTTAATTTCTTGTTGTTAGAAGAATAGATACTATTTTCGTTGTTGCATTACTCAAACGAATTAAGTGCGTCGTTTTGTAATTGCCTGAATTTTTTAAGAAAATCAGGAAGATTTTAAAGATCTTAGACGATTTAACACAATTCAACCCCCTTCTTGTGTATTTTACATATTATACGTGATTTCTATATTAACAAGTGATTTACTTCACAAATGAGTTTGAACATCAAGAGGATAACTCAAGGAATGTGCTTTTAACTCATTTTAGCTCTCAAACTTCCAAATTGTACCTAAAACTAAATATGAAACAAAATGATTTCCTTAATTATTTCATATCATTAATCACTATATTTTGTAGAGTAAATGTATAAACAATTAAGCATATATCAGTGATAGACCTAGACCATATCCCCATATCTAAAAAATTCATGTTCCCTTTTATTTGAAATTTTAAGTTTGTATGTGAACTTCATTTTAGCTAGCTTTTGTTAATATCTATGCATTGAATAATTACATAAAGGGGGGACCATACCATGGTTCAGTAAGAATAGCTGAAGAACAAATGATCATGATCTTTTTTTTCTAATTCACATAGAACACATTTATCATCAATAGTAGATCTTTTCTATCGTTATTCATTTTAATATTTGGATGGAAGTTGAACAAAGAATGTTGTTTTAGTATAAGAACAACCTAAAAATTTTTGGGGCATAACTTTTAGAGTACTAAACCAAATTGAATGATTTTGGTGTCATTAGAAACTTAAGACAATGGGGAATATTTTTATAGAAGAAATTCTTATCAAATTTTGTCATTTACTTGATCAAAATGATCATGGAAAATTGACCCTAAGGTTTGGATTTACATAAGAGTTTTGGTTCATGAAACTTAGGAAATGCATGGGTTTAAGTACTCTAAAATCATTTTAGTGAATGTATTTTCTTAGGGTTCTCAAATTAGAATTCCTATTGAAATTGGGATTTTGTTATTGTTAAAGGAAATCAAAAAGGTGATCAAGAGAGGTAAGAGGAGCAAGAGGAAGGACATCCTTAAGTGACTTTTATAAGCAAGGATTTCAAAGTGGACTATACTTTTATAATTAAGTAATAAGCCCATAATGATTTTTCCAAACCAAGAAAGTTTAAAATGTTTTCAATTGTGTTATAAATGTGTAGTTAAGGCTTCTTGAATGCTTTGATAATGTGCCGCATGTTTGTATAGGAATTGTGTTATTGGTTTATGAAATGAATGATGAAAATGATTTTTGAAAGGATATTGATTTTTCAAACGATATTATGGTTATGAAGTTAAGTTTCTGAAAAATGTCGTTGAGGCAATATGTTTACAAGTTGTGAAATGCATGATTATATATGTTTGTGATGGTCCTTTAAGATAAGTCAAGTGCACTTCAATAAAAGGCTTCTCCCGCCTACCCACTAGTGGCATAGAGCTCCTTCATAGACTCCCATAAGTTCACGGTTACGCAAGACCATTAAGTGAGATTGCAATAGTACATTCTGTTCATGGCTACACAGGACCTTTATGGGAAATGTGTAGTACGTTCTGTTTTGGATCCACCCAAACCATTTTGGATGTGCCTGCATGTTTATGATTTGTGAACAAGTTGATGAATGCATAAATCGTGTTATTTGTGAATTGGATTGCATGAAGAAATTTTGAGAAATATGTTTTTATGATTCAATGTAAATTATTTCAATGGTTTTGCTTATTACTGGTTATAAAATTGTTACCCACGAGCTTTAAGCTCACCCCCTCCCAATTCCGTCCCATCTTCAAGTGAGGAGCAAGAGATCGAGTAGTCAAGGGTTACGGCATCACTCAGAATTTGCATACTTTTGAATTTGAGTTAGGTTTTGCGAATTCAAGGGTTTAGCTGCATTTCAAATATCCTTTGTAGTTTTTGGATTATGAAGCAAATGATGTATTGTGGCTTGAAATGTCATTAAATCCTCGTAAAATTCTTACTTTTGATATTAATGAAATATATGTTTAGTTTTGTCTATAATTTTTCAAGTTTTCGCAAAGTATTCAATTATGGAAATGATATTAAGATTTTGAGAAATTGTTTGTGGTTAGGTTCTTATCCATTTTGTTTTTGGGTTGAATTGATGAATGTGGCTGAAGGATTTTAAGTTTGCATTTTAGTCAGATAAGTAGTTTGGGTTAAGGATTCTGTTAAAGGGGTTTTCGCCGCGGCGTAATTCACCCGAAGAAAATTCTTCTTTTCTCGTGGCGACTTCGCCGTGGCAAAGTTATACTTGTCATCGTGGCATAATTCACCCAAAGGAAGTTCTGCTTTTCTCGTGGCGACTTTACAGCGGTGAAGTTATAGTCATCGCCGCGGTGAAATTGAACCAAAGGGTCAGTGAGGTTTACTCGCATAGTGAAGCTTGCCTTTGTTTTCGAAGGATTTTTCTTTCAAATTTCCAAATTCTAAGTCTCCCTCCATGCTTAAACTTTATGATCCCATGTCCGATGATGGACTCCGGAAATGGGGTCCAACATGTTATGACATCAGAGCGGCTAGGTTTAGGTCCAGGTTTGCGACCAGGTTTAGGAGTATCCTAGGCATGAAATGGGTAGTTTAAGACATAAAATGAACATGCATCGTTTTAAATGAATAGCTTGCATTGTTTTGAATTGTTTCACATGATTTGAAATTGATTTATATGATTTGAACTATTTTGCATACTTTGAAATTGTTTTGCATGAACTAAAGGTTTTCAATGGTTTTATATTCAAAGAGTGATTATGTGTAACATCCCATCAGCATTGGGAGGTTAAAACAGTAAATATGAGTGATTAATGAGACCTTAGAAAGGCATTTTCATGCTCATGCATAAAATGGTATACACATATATGTGAATAGTGATATTTTTTTCTGCACATGAAATTAATTGTACATGCATTCATGAATAATTCCGAGTATAATTGGATTGAATTGTGATTCTTGGAAAATTGTGAATTTTTTAGAATTATGAATGTTTCTATATTAAAAATATTATTGGTTAGTAGAATTGTGAGATTTATGAATTTTGGTGAACTTATGGAAAATAGGAAAAAGAAGAGAAGAAATCAAATGAAGGATGGGAGATAGTTGGATTGTAAAGATGAGAGTTAGTGGGAGTTAGTTCAAAAGACATGTCTAAATCAAAACTTAGACCTTAGGAAGATGACAAGTGTAAGTTGCATGTATTATGTGTCAAAAGTTTGAGTAAATCGAAGAGTTAGAAAGGGGGTTGGTATTTTTCCTAAGTTCTTTCCTTGTTATCATCGTCTCCAAATTTCTTCCCATATGCAGAGTTTTCCATAAAACTCCTTCTGAGAGTTAACTCTGATTCTTCATATCCCTCACCATTTCCTTTACTCCTAAAGTATTTCTTCTGCCTTAAGAAAAACCAGTAGTTGGTTAGTGTTCACAGAGGAGTACGTAATTTTGCATGAAATTAAGGCTTTGGGGATAGTTGAAGATCTTGAAGTTTTTCAATAAGAAGGTAGTGAATAAATTCTTTAGAATTGGATATTTTGAAATAAATTTGATGAGTTACTGTCATCTACATGAACATGTCATTTTCATATAATTATATTCTTGAACACCGTGTTAAGGGGATGAAAATTTGGGGATATGGTGTTATTTGGGTTTTGATTGATTATTAGTGATTAGGTGTTGTGAAATGGTTCTTGGAGTTGAAATAGAAATAAAATGATGTATAAGATTAGTGTAGAGAGTTAGATTTGGAAGGGTGATATGTTCTGTTTCTTCACTGAGCATGTATGAATACTTAGGTGTGTATATCAGAGTTGATGAAGACTTAGAGATGTTCAGGAGCATAGACATTTCGTCTGTAAAGACTTAGCGTCTGTGTTTTTATCATCTGTGGTTGACTATTCTATCGTCTGTGTTTTTTCGTCTGGGTTGACTATTCTATCGTCTGTGTTGACCACTTAGCGTCTGTGTTTTATCGTCTGTGGTTGACTATTCTATCGTCTGTGTTGACTACTTAGCGTTTGTGTTTTATCATCTGTGGTTGACTATCCTATCGTCTGTGTTGACCACTTAGCGTCTGTGGTTGACTATCCCATCGTCTGTGATGACCACTTAGGGTTTGTATTTCTTATCGTCTGTGGTTGACTATTTTATCGTCTGTGTTGACCACCAAGCGTCTGTATTTCTTATTGTCTGTGGTTGACTATTCTATCGTCTGTGTTGACCACCTAGCGTCTGTATTTCTTATCATCTGTGGTTGACTTTCCTTCGTCTATGTTGACCACCTATCGTTTATGTTTTTCTTCCGTCTGTGTTTCACTTCGTCTGCCTTTAAGATTTCATCTGCCTTTAGACACTTCATCTGTCTTTTGGCATATCGTCTGTCTTTTGCTTCCGTCTGTGTTTCACTTCGTCTGCCTTTGATATTTCGTCTGCCTTTAGCCATCATCTATGTTTTGAATATTCGTCTGCTTCTGTTTTGTCTACTTTTGCTTTGTCTACTTTCTGCTTATAAAACCAAATTATATCAATTGCACTCTCCGATTTGACGTGAATAGTAGACTCGAAAGTCTGAGTTTGGAGAGAAATCTGAAATGGCTCATTAGGTTATGGAATTGGATATTTGATTGTGTTTATGATAACCTTGATGGAAGGATACCTGGGATTGTCATGAACATGTATTGTACATAATTCACTCCATATATGTGCATTGATGAACACGCATAATTATACAGATTGTGATATATATGTGTGTTATTTTGTTATAGAGGAATAGTTGGAACGTCAACTTTTGGACGTTGTCGGCACTTTGGCTTGAATGTTGATTCCAGACATGGACGCCCGATAACTGTGATAGTGGATTGAGATACTAAAGTGTTACTTGTATGTGAATGAAATGAAATAAATGTGCATTTGTTATGAATTTGTCATTTGTTTCTCAACTAAAGTTGAATGACAGACTTAGGTCTGATGACTTTGAAATTATGTCTGAACATTCATAAAAGATTGTGATATATGAGATATTCAGAAATTGTTGCATTTCATAAAATGCATACTCAGATAAAGGCGTTGTGACTTGAGTTGCCATTTTGAAGCGCTTCCACGTAGAGCTTTGCTCCATGATAGTTCTGATTGGGCACGTAGAGCTATGCTCTGTGATTCTGTCTAATTGAGCCTTAGGGGGCAATATTTGTATAAGTATGTGATAGACACTCGGTCACAACAATAAGAAAGAAAGTGAGTCTCATATGCATTGCTGATGCATGATATGAATGATTATAAAGTGTTAAATGTACAATGTGACATGATTGATTAAGTGTATGTGATTCAATGTGATTATATGTTATGTGAAATAATGTGATGTATGAATTGAGTGAACCATCGATGATGGTTACCTCATTGAGTTCGCAAAACTCACCAAAATTGCAACGTTGTCTTTTTAGGACCGAGAGACGACTTTATCGAGTGAGAGGCTTTATGTGATTTTGGCAAGAGAAGTTATGGCTCAAAGGTCGGTCAGCTGGGATTTTTGAACAGATTAGTCAGATTGTACATATTTTCCTCTTTCATGTAGTACTTTTGTGCTAGGTTTAATGATGTACATGTAGTAAGTGTTGAAAGATACAATGTAGACTTTCAAGTTTATGAAATAAAATGAGGAAAATATTGGGTTTTAAAATATTGTGATTTACATTTGATGCTTTATAATGAATAATGATATGATGCCATGTGAAGTTATGTAGTGATCGAATATAGTTCACCCTTATCATAGGATATGTACCGGAATGACCTCCGGGCGTCCCAGTGTGTACCCTGTAGTAAGGGGGTGCTACATTATGCCACCTTGAAAGAGAACTCGAGGAGCTATGACTCGATCTTGCTCTCGCCAAGGGAGCATGGATGAATCATATATCCTGCAAGATGTGGGAACACACTCTACTCCTGATTCTGAGGCACCTAGTGTGCAGCATGAAGTGCCACCACCTCCTCCTCCTATGCCTATTATGGATCCACGATTCTTTCAAGCCTTCACTTAGGCTTTCTCATATGCTATAGGACAAGGGTCATAAGTTCCGATGCAAGCTTCAGTAGATAGGAGTGGATAGTATGACAAGCTTCGCAAGTATAGAGCTGTAGACTTTAATGGTACTACAAATCTGAAAGAGGAAGAAGCATGGCTGAAGAGGACTGAGAGAGTCCTGCTTCAGATGAAGTGCTTTGATGAAGAGAAGCTAGATTATGCACTTACCTTTCTGCAAGGGGATGCACTGCATTGGTGGGAATCAGTGCCCCACAGTCAAGTTATGCTTCTAGTGTTGTCATGGAGAGATTTTGTGGAAGTGTTCAGGAAGAAGTACCTCTCCAGGGTTTATGTATAAGAGAAGGCCAGGGAATTTTTAAATCTCACACAACGGGACATAAGTGTGAGTGAGTATAAGTTGAAGTTCACTTAGCTTTCCCGATATGCGGCCAACATCATGGCAAATGAGGAAGATAAATGTCGTAAGTTTGAGGGAGGTCTCTATTTGGGGATTAAGGAGAAAGTATTATTCCACAATTTCTGTGACTACCAGTAGTTGGTAAATGCCACACTCCAGGCTGAGAAGCTGGAGAATATCAAGTATGAAGTGAGCAGGAAGAGGAAGAACTAGAAGCAATTTTCTAGAAAGGAGGTGAGTGCTCCAATACCTCAGAGGGTTATGAAGGGCTCCCACATACAGAGTGAGGCGGGGAGTAGTGCCTCTGCTAAAAACAAGCAAACAAGGGCAGTGTCAGTGCAAGCCTCAACAGTAGGAGGCAATAGCAGGGTGGAGAGGAGTAGGAACATGAACCCCTAAGGTGAGCATTGTGGGAAGTTGTATAGGGGAGAGTGCTTCAAGTTACTAAGGGCATGCTTTCGATGTGGAGAGAAGGGACACATGATCAGGGACTGTCCCCAAGTAACAACGAAGGAAGGGTCACGGTTACAAGCCTTAAGGAGAGCTGAAACAGTGGGAACCAGACCAGTCACTGAGGTGGGCAGTTCTGAAGCTACAAGGAAGGTTATTCCTCTAGGAAGGCCAAGAGGTCAGGCATAGGTAAGGGTGTTTGCCATGACAAAGGAGGAAGCTACAGTCGCACCTAAAGTTGTCATAGGAATGGCTCAGTTACTTAATTCTGAAGTATATGTCTTGATCTGGCTCCATACATTCATTTGTTTCTGAAAATATGATTTTATATGGTGTGAATTCAGTGCCTTTGAATTGTCCTTTGCTTGTTAGTACACCTCTAGGAAGGAATGAGATAATCAGTCAAGTGTATAAGGGTTGTGAACTCTTCATTGATGGTGCTAGACTGATGGTGGACTTACTACCTCTAGACCTAAAAGGCTTAGATGTTATACTTGGAATGGATGTAATGGAGAAGTATAAGGCAAAGTTAGATTGTGGCCTTAAAGAGGTGGAATTTAATCTAGGCAATAGAAAGAGGGTGACTTCAGAGGAGACAGGGGAGCGCCATGACCGAGAATCGTTTCAGCTCTAGTAGCTGATAAGATGATGAGAAAAGGGTATGAAACCTTCTTAACACATGTTATGGATGTTGATGTGAATGAAGGGAGGTTAGAGGATTTTTCGGTTGTGAGGGAATTTCCTGATGTGTTCCCTGAGGACTTACCTGGTTTGCCACCAGTGAGGAAAATCGAGTTTGCCATTGACTTGATTCCTAGAACCCCCATTTCCATACCACCTTATAGAATGGCTCCAACTGAATTGAAGGAGCTTAAGGAATAGTTGGAGGAACTGTTAGAGAAGGGGTATATAAGATCGAGTTTGTCACTTTGGGGAGCGTCAGTTTGGTTTATTAAGAAGAAATATGGAACATGGCGGATGTGTATTGATTATCGGAGACTCAACAATGTGACCATTAAAAACAAGTACCCTCTGCCCCGAATAAACAATTTGTTTGACCAACTATAGGGAGCAAAGGTATTTTCAAAGATTGTGCTCAGGCCAGGTTATCATCAGCTCAAAATCAGGGAGTCTGATGTAAACAAGACAGCCTTTAGGACACGGCATAGACATTATGAGTTTTTAGTCGTGCCTTTTGGATTTACCAATGCTCCAACTGCTTTTATGGATCTCATGAATAGGGTCTTCAGGGAGTATTTGGATCAGTTTGTCATAGTGTTTATCGATGACATTCTGGTTTATTCCATGAGTGAAGAGGAACATGAGGAACATATCAGAATAGTATTGCAAACACTGAGGGAGAAGGAGCTTTATGCTAAGTTCAGCAAGTGTGAGTTTTGGTTTTATAAGGTAGTATTCCTTGGACATGTAATTTCGAAGGATAGGGTACATGTTAATCCAACGAAGGTTGAAGCTTTGGTGAATTGGCATGCACCAAAGATAGTGGCAGAAGTGAGGAGTTTTCTTGGTCTAGTAGGATATTATAGGAGATTCATTGAAGGATTTTCTATGATATATGCGCCAATGACCAAGTTATTAAGGAAGAATCAAAAATTTATCTAAAGTGAGGAATGTCAGAAAAGCTTTGAGGAGCTCAAGAGAAGATTAACAAGTGCTCCAGTTTTGATTTTGCCCACTGGAGATGAGGGTTATACAGTGTATAGTGATGCTTCAAGAAAAGGTTTGGGTTGTGTGTTGATGCAGGGAGACAGGGTGATAGCTTATGCTTCGCGGCAACTGAAGCCATATGACTTGAATTATCTTACCCATGATTTGGAATTGGCAGTAGTGATTTTTGCCTTAAAGATTTGGAGACATTATTTATATGGAGTTCAGATAAAGATTTTTACGGATCACAAAAGTCTTAAGTATCTGTTAAGTTAGAAAGGACATAATTTGAGACAGAGAAGATGGTTAGAGCTAATTAAGGATTATGATTTGTTGATTGAGTATCATTCAGGAAGGGCAAATGTAGTGGCTGATGCCTTAAGTAGGAAATCATCAATAGCCCATGTTCAAACAGTTTATCTGCCTTTATTGGAAGAGATGGCTAAGCTTAGAATATGTTTCAAACAAAAGGAACCTGAGTGTATGGTTGCTACTTTCAGAGTAAAACCGATACTCAGGGAGAAGGTTAGGGAGTTACAAGCATAGGATGCAGAATTAAGCAAGCTCTAAGAAGAAATTCAGAACGGCAAGAAGTCTGAAGTGGTAGTGAGGGATGATGGACTTATGGTTTTAGGAAGAATACTTTATATTTCGAATGTTAAGGAGGTGAAGGATGAGATACTGGATGAAGCACACAATGCACCTTATGCCATGTACTCAGGCAGCACCAAGATGTAAAGGGATTTGAGAGAGCATTTATAGTGGAAAGGTATGAAAAAGGACATATCAGAATATACAAGTAAGTGTCTAATGTGTCAGCAAGTCAAGTCTGAACACCAAGCACCTTCAAGAAAGTTAAGACCATTATTCATTCCTGAATGGAAGTGGCAAAGGGTGACTATGGACTTTCTGATAGGTTTGCCTAAAACCAGTAGAAAACATGATGCCATATGGGTTCTTGTTGATCATCTGATGAAGTCTGCCCATTTTTTAGAAATTAAATAGACTGATTCCTAGCATGTGCTAGCAAAGAAGTATATCGATGAGATAGTGAGATTGTATGGGATTCCATATTCTATAGTTTCTGAAAAAGATCAGCGGTTTACTTTGAGATTCTGGGGAAGCTTGTAAGAGGCTCTAGGAACCAAATTGAATTTTAGCACTGCTTTTCAACCCCAAACAGATGGTCAATCTGCTCCATATGAGGCACTATATAGAAGGAGGTTTAGATATGCTGGGATGAAGAAGGAGAAAGGAAATTGATAGGACCAGAATTGGTTCAGATGACAGTTAGCATGGTCAACTTAGTTAAGTAACGGCTTAAAGTAGCTCAAGATAGAATGAAGAGCTATGCTGATGCACACCAAAGGGAGATGGAGTATGAAGATGGTGAGAAAGTTTTCCTTAAGACATCTCCTTAGAAAGTAGTAATGAGATTTGGCAAGAATGACAAACTGAGCCCGAGGTATGTGGGTCCTTATGAAATTCTTGAGAAGATTGGACCGCTAGCCTACAGGTTGGCACTGCCATAGGAATTGTTTCAGATACATGATGCTTTTCATGTTTCCATGTTGAGGTATAGATCGGATCCCTCCCAAATCATTCAGACCACTAAGGTTCAATTGAGAGATGATTTGAGTTATGAGGAGATTCTAGTAGAGATTTTCGACACCAAGGAAAAGGTTCTCAGGGACAAAATGATACAACTAGTAAAAGTCCTGTGGAGAAACCATTCGGTAGAAGAGGCCACATGGGAGCCACTGGAGGCCATGAAGGAGAAGTATCCACACCTCTTCAATGACTCAGGTAATAATTTTGAGGATGAAATTCTTTTAAGAGGGGGGGAAATATTGGGCCCTGAATTTTTTAATTTATTTTATTAAACATGATTTGAATAAATTTTATGGTCTTACTAGATAAATTATTTTATTTGGAGTTTAATTATTATGTCAAATTTGGGAGGATTTATTTCATGGATTGATGAAATTAAAGTATTAATATTGTAAGATGATATTAAATAGACATTAGGTATAAATGGAAGGGCAAATTGGAAATTTCTCAGTCATTAAAGGTAAAAGGGGGGAGGAATGATTGTAGTCTTGTATTTTAGGGAAGCAAAATTATGAGTGAAAGAAGAGAAAGAGAGAAGTGGAGAAAAGAAGAAAAACAAGCTAGGGTTTGGAGATTCTTGCAGAGCTTGAAGACTTTGAGGCTAAAACAAGTAAGTATGAGCATTAACCCTTCTTGATTATTAGATGAAGCATATTTAGTGATGGTTAGAAGTGAAAATAAAGTGAATATGTGTAGGAAGTTGTTGATTGTTAGATGAAGCATATTTATTGATGGTTAGAAGTGAAAATAAAGTGAATATGTGTAGGAAGTTGTTGATGAATGGTTGATGTAAATGTTTTAGTGTTTGGTTAATGATCAAAAGTAGATTATGAATTTGTTGTAAATGATATTTGGTTGGAAAATGAAGTAGAAAAGATGGTTCAGTGTTAAGATGGGCTATAGGTGAAAGGTGGGAAGTAAAAAGATGAAAAATCTCACAAAACATGTTTTCGGAGAAGATTTCTGGACAAGTTCGCCGCGGCAAAGAACTCAACTTTCCAACACAAAACACACTTTGATATTTTAGGCATAAATTTTTGTGTAGTTATCCAAATAATTGGTATAAACTAGAGACACAGGGCTACAACTTAATGATGAAATGGAGTTCTAATTGAGTCTCTAAGGATTTTAATATTTGCATGGAAGTTGAACATTGAATGCTATTTTAATATAAGAACAGCCTGGAAATTTTTGGGGCATAACTTTTAAAGTACTTAACCAAATTGAATGATTTTAGTGTCATTAGAATCCTAAGACAATGGGGAATATTTTTATAGAAGAAAGTGTTATCAAATTTTGTCATTTACTTGATCAAAATGATCACGGAAAATTGACCCTATGGTTTGGATTTACGGAAGGGTTTTGGTTCATAAAGCTTAGGAAATGCATAGGTTCAAGTACTCTAAAACCATTTTAGTGAATGTATTTTCTTAGGGTTCTCAAATTAGAAATCCTATTGAAATTGGGATTTTTTTATTGTTAAAGGAAATCAAAAAGGTGATCAAGAGAGGTAAGAGGAGCAAGAGGAATGACAGAAGGACATCCTTAAGCCACTTTTATAAGCAAGGATTTCAAGGTGGGTTACACTTTTATAATTAAGTAATAAGCCCATAATGTTTCTTCTAAACCAAGAAAGTTTAAAATGTTTTCAATTGTGTTATAAATGTGTCGTTAAGGCTTCTTGAATGCTTTGATAATGTGCATATGTTTGTATATGAATTGTGTTATTGGTTTATGAAATGAATGATGAAAATAATTTTTAAAAGGATATTGATTTTTGAAACGATATTATGGTTATGAAATCAAGTTTTAGAAAAATGCCATTGAAGCAATATGTTTACAAGTTATGAAATGCATGATTATATGGGTTTGTAGTGGTCCCCTAAGTTAAGTCAAGTGCACTTTGACAAAAGGCTTCTCCCGCCTGCCTGCTAGTGGCATGGAGCTCCTTCATGGACTCCCATAAGTTCATGACTACGCAAGACCATTAAGTAGGATTGAGATAGTACATTCTATTCACGGATACATAGGACCCTTATAGGAAATGTATAGTACGTTCTGTTTTGGATCCACCCAAACCATTTTGGATGTGCCTACATGTTTATGATTTGTGAACAAGTTGATGAATGCATAGATCATGTTATTTGTGAATTGGATTGCATGAAGAAAATTTGAGAAATATGTGCTTATGATACATTGTAAATTATTTCAATGGTTTTGCTTGTTACTAGTTATAAAATTGTTACCCACAAGCTTTAAGCTCATCCTCTCCTAATTCCATCCCATCTTCAGGTGAGGAGCAAGAGATCGAGTAGTCAAAGGTTACAGCATCACTCCGAATTTGCATACTTTTAAATTTGAGTTAGGTTTTGGGAATTTAAGGCTTTAGCTGCATTTCAAGTATCCTTTGTATTTTTTGGATTATGAAGCAAATGATGTATTGTGGCTTGAAATGCCATTAAAGCCTTGTAAAATTCTCACTTTTGATATTAATGAAATATATGTTTAGTTTTCTCTATGATTTTTCAAGTTTTTGCAAAGTATTCGATTATGAAAATGAGATTAAGATTTTGAGAAATTGTTTGTGGTTAGGTTTTTATCCATTTTGTTTTTAGGTTGAATTGATGAATGTGGCTGAAGGATTTTAAGTTTGCATTTTAATAAGATAAGTAGTTTGGGTTAAGGGTTCTGCCACAGGGGTTTTTGCCGTGGTGAATAATTCACCCGAAGGAAATTCTGTTTTTCTTGTGGCGACTTCACCGCGGCGAAGTTATACTTGTCGTTGTGACGTAATTCACCTGAAGGAAATTTTGCTTTTCTCGTGACGACTTTGCCGCGGCAAAATTGACCTAAAGGGTCAGTGAGGTTTACTCGCATATGTTCACCGTGGCAAAGCCCACCTTTGCTTTCGAAGGATTTTTCTTTCAAATTTCCAAATTCTAAGTCTCCCTCCATGCTCAAACTTCATGATACCATAGCTGATGTTGGGCTCCAAAAAGGGGTCCAACAGTATCTGTATTAATAAAAAAATTAGTGAATCTAAGAGCGTATCAATCTAATATCTTATGGAATTCTAAAAATATTAGTACTGGGTGAATAATAACCCATTACGAGAGTAAATATCTTGTTAATAACTTGATAAAAACTTTTAAGGTTGTTAGGGAGAATGTCACGTTAAAAATTTATAGGATCATATTGCCCTTATATTTTAATATTTAGATATAAAAAGGATAAAAAATCTTTAGTCCTATATATAACCTTCCGTGCTATAGTAGGCATGATAATAAATATCAAGAAAGGTAAACTAATGTTTAGGTTTAGAGATGAGCTTTTATTTTCAAATGATAAAACTCAATTTATGCTTAATACTGACTTGAAACAACGTAATTATTCCAATATTTTGTAAGAAGTCATCACAGTAGGAGTCAAGGTGTCGAGAAGAGTAAGGAAGAAGATCAAAATGAGAGAAGATGACCCTTTAAATGGCATATTTTACAATCATCATAAAGAAGATAGCAACCACGTTGCTCTAAACATTAATCAAGTTTAAAAGAAAATTACAGTTAAAAGACTTATAAAAGAGCACTTGTTGAAAGGTAACCAAACTAAAAAATTTAAGAATTGTTTTATTTTATTTAAGGTTTTGGCATTTTTGATAAATAATTTGGATATACATTTTATAATTATTTGGAGTTTTTTTCAGCAACCACATTACTCTAAAAGTTAATCTAATTTAAGAGAAGAGTCCAGTTAAAAGACTTTTAAAGAAATGGTTATTGAGAAGCAATCCAACTAAAATTTTTTAAAAAATTTCAATTTTATTTGAAGTTTTGGCATTTCGGTCTATTTGGATATATGATTTATAATTATTTGAAGTCAGTTTTTTATTAATAATTTTTATTTCATTATGATTATTTCATTTTTTGAGTTTCTTAATGTTTAAATTTTTTGGGATGAAAAAAAAGATACACATAAGCCTAAAAGAAGATTTCAAGATCAACAGGTTGAAAAAAAAATAAAGGATAGGCTAATAAGAAGATTAAAAATTAACTGTATAGAGAATTCAATTGTTAAACATGGTTTGAGACATGCTTGTGTCCTAGATTATATCTACATGTTTGGTAGGATAGACTGATCTATGGTCTAGGACATGATTATATCCCATAATATGTCTTCAGTTAAGCTTTCTAGATTACCCCATAGTCTAGAATATGCTCATGTACTATACGTAAAGACTAAAGACTAAGTGGATAGTGAGATCCATAACCTAGGACATGCCTATATCCCAAACTATTCCTTAACAAAATTCTTTTTAGTAGGGTCTATTTCTTAGTGATATGACCATACCCTAGACTTTTTTAGGTGATTGAATTCTAGAGAGATCCATGATAAATGTCATAGTTGTGTCATAGACTACTGGACTGTTGATGAGACGCTGGTTCCTTTTCCTATGCAATAGTGTCATTGTTGTCACAATACAATACTATAGGCTCAATAGTGATAGGAACCACTCCAAGTTTAGTGATGAATTTCTTGATCAAAACCTCTTCCATTGTCGCCTTTAACACTGAAATTTTCTCTACCTCAATCATTGAATCTACAATGGTCAGTTGTTTGAAACTCTTCTAACTTACCACACCACTATTAGGAGGGAAGATGTACCTTGATTGTGATCCGCTATCATCTGGATCTGACTGAAAGCTGGCATCTAAATACCCCTGAACTTTCAATTCAACTCCTCCACAGACTAGGAAAAAATCTCTAGTCCTTCTTAAATACTTTAAGATCTTTTCACAACCATCTAGTGACATTCACTTGGATTAGCCTAAAACCTTCTTATTATGCTCAAAGTATGAAAAACATCTGGTTTAGTACATAGCATCACCTACATGATTGATCCAATTTTCAAAGCATATGGAACATAATGTATTTTATCTCTCTCTTCCTATCTCTTAGGACACATGCTCTATGAGAGATAAATTTGATGCGAAATGGGTAAGAATCCTCTCTTGGAATTCTCCATCCTAAAAATCTTTAGCACTTTGCGTATGTACATGGGTTGGGATAAGCAAAGCAACCTCTTTGATCTATCTTTATAGATTTTTGTTCCCAAAATATACGATACTTTTTCCATATCCTTCATGGAGAAGTTCTTAGATATAAACTGAAACATAGTAATTTCGAATCCAATTTGCAATTTTTTCATCCATTTATAGCACTGAGAAAACAAATAAACTCCCACTAACCTTCTTATAGACAGATGGTTCATCCACATTTTTCATAAAATCAAACTCTTTGATTGTCTCATCAAAATAGATGTTCCAACATTGTGACAATTGCTTGCTTAAGTCTATAAACAGACTTTTTCAACTTGCATGATAATTAGGAAATCTCTTGGATTCAAAATCTTCAAGTTGTGTCGTATACACATCCTCCTACAAATTCATATTAAGAAATGTTATTTTGACTTCCATGTACCATAGTTCATAATCATGATATGTAGCTATAGCCAATAATATCCTTATATATTTTAGCATATCTAATAATGAAAAGATTTCATCAAAATCAACTTTTTTTTAATAACCTTTAGCTATTAACCTCGCTCTATACGTATATACATTACCATCTATGTCGATTTTTCTTTTGAAAGCCCATTTGCATCTAATAGGCAAAATATCATCATGTGTATGCACTAAAGTCCATACTTGGTTAATGTACATGGATTCCATTTCAGATCTCATAGCTTTATGTCATTTCAAAGAATCAATGTCAGATATTGCTTTTTTAAAAGTAATAGGCTCATTATGAACAAGCGATACATTATCCTTGCTTTTCCTTAATATATAGATCCAATCTAGTGGGAGGATGATGTATCCTAGTAGGGCGTCACAGTCTATGTGTTTCTTGAACTTTTGTTGTACACATCATATGCAACAACTTAAGGTTCTTACTCTATCTGGATGTAAATTTATAGCTTTTGAGCTTCTCTAAGTTCTACCTCACTCCCATTACTTTCTTTGAGAATAAATCCTCTTTCTAAGAGACAAATACCTTTTGCTCAAGAGGATGGTAAAATTATATCTTATACTCTTTTTCAGATACCCCACAAATTTACAGTCATCCTTTTTAGCTTGAAGATTATAAGTTATTACACACTTCATATAAGCACATATGTCTTAATGTTTAAGTGTGACAACCTTGGTCTTTTACCAGTTCAATATGTCATAATTACCCAAATATTAAGAATGTTAAAGTGATTAACTTAACCTATCCATGCATGGTTATGATGTATAACTTAATTATTTTTTCATCCAATGTTTCAATTAGACAAAGTATGGATATAGTGTCTACTCTTTTATATGCAATTATGTTTCTTCTTGCTAATTAACAATTACTTTATAAATGATATCTGAAAATACCTTTTCAAATTTTAATTCACTTTAGTCAAAGAAGTTCATAAATCACTACTGATCAAGAATAGTAGAACATTCTTTCTAATTACTTAAGAGTGACAAATTCTTTATTGACTTACTAGACTATCTCTACATGATTCATACTACATCCATGTACTACTGATCGAGTTATCCTCGTATAGTTCATAATTAGCATCAGAACACAATAATTCCAACATAAGATAACTCGGTAATTTCAAGTCTAAGGATCAATTATACAACCATCATAATAAGGAAAATCACATATAAGTAAGTAATGTTCCATTTAGGATCCTCATAATCAAGTTAGTTCAATGAACTTATTCTCTAATAAACGCCCATATGTTAGTTTAAGTTAGTTTAAGTAACTCTATACTTTAATTTATAAGATCAGTTACTTTCTTCAAAAGAAGGAAATATAACGTGGGCTAGTTTATTCATTTCATCAATACCCTATCTTGATGAAACTAAAATAGGAACGTTTAGGAATAATACAAAAGTGTAAATTGAATCTTATAATTAGGATCTCCTCATAATTTCAATTACATAGTAATTATTCTAGAGATTTTACCTTTAGTATTAAAATATCAAATATAATTAATTTAATACATAAAGAAAAAGAATGTTTTTTATTAATTAAATAATAATGTCATACATCAAATTGCATCTAATCGATTGGCTACAAGAGCATAAACCAACATAAACATTTTTTGAATTCTTCTCCACGATCTTTGCCTTACCTACAAATTCTTCTCCAACGTTTGATTAGGTTCTGTATATTGGGTTTTCTAATTGTTCTTTTTAGATATAGAGAAATTTTGTTAACCTAATAGACACTTTTTGCAAACTTGATAACACTTTTTCTCTAAGCAATTGTATTTATGCGAGTTCCAAATCTTCGATCTAGAGTGCACAAGTTTGTCAGCTAGTTGTGTTAACCTTAGGGAGTGGACGACATTTTCGATTGCATTACAGTCGAGTTGATTTTCTTGTTAAGGTTGTGACTATGCCATGACATAACTATTCGATAAGTTTCATTCTCTATTGTATCTTTATTTTCCTCACAATTATAACTTGGGTAAATTACTATTGGATCCCTAAGGTTTTCATAAATTCGCTCGTAGGTACCACAGTTTTCACAAATCAGCTCTCGGGTTCTTTTTTTTTTCCGTTTGACTGAGGGGTCCTTCCGTCGGTTTTTTACCCATTTTTCTGTTAGGTCGAGATGAAATGACG
>JAOSBN010154691.1:0-23163 GCA_027563595.1 Erythroxylum suave | reverse complement strand
ACCCTTGTGACGCCATTCCGCCTCTCCTTGATCTCCTGTTTGTACAATGTAACGTCTCCAATCATCTCCTCAGAGGTTCTGTCCATCACAAACTTGGTACAAATGACGTGCTGCGTGAACCAGGAGTTTGGATTTCTAGAGACGAACGAGCTCATGGCCTCGAAGTCGTGCGGCTTGAAGGCAATATGACTAAAGCAGTAAGCAGGCACCCAGGGATCATCAGGATTCTCGGTAAACTTGACACTGTACACCCACATCTCTTGTGAAGAGTCTGGACTGTCGGGTATGGGTTCGCGCGACAGCTGAAGCTTGTGCGACGGACGACCATTAGACGCTGTGTATCCGACTTTCAGAGGAACAGGAAATGTGAGGCTGTTGTTGCCAAAGCCAACGTCAACCAGAAAATGGTTGATGCCAATGCTAACGATGGCGACCATGTGGTTCCAGCCCTCGTACTGGCATGAATCGCTTGTTCTCTGTCGAGTCGGCTGAATAGCTCTGTTCACTCGCGCACCTGTGGTGATCACGCGATACCCCAGACTGCGAAGGACGGTGACGAAGAGTTGTGTGTTCTCCATGCAGTAGCCACCTCGACCAGTCTTCCGATCCACCATTTTCCGAAACAAATGTTGCGGATCTATAGATATGGCGTGGTTAGTGGAGTAGTGTAACTCGAGGTTTTCAAATGGGACATTGGCCAGTTGGTACTTGATCAGATATTTCAATACGCGTAGTGCCTCTGAGTCGCTGCTCTGGTGAAGTGTTTTGAATCTGATGATTGGGTGTTGTAGATATTTTGCTGGCAGTTTGATGGTCTTGAAATACTGATTCAGCTGTCGCGCGTTGTATGTTGACTGAGATGTTGGGAGCTTCTTGCGGTTGTAGATGGCAGTCATTATGTCTTGAGGCTTTGGTAGAGGACTAGAGCGTTGTAGTAATGAGTTAGATGCGACGTTTGTAGAATTGGTGGATGCTATCGAAGCAAGGAGGCTGTCTGTAGTAATGTAAGAAGCAATGTGGCCACTGGATCTTCAATAGACCAGTTCTCGAGTGGAAAGAAGCAAAGACGAATCGTCAACTGGACGCCTTCTCAGCCTCTCGAATGCTACGTTGCGGCCGACGTTGGACAGTTCAGGAGGATTTGGACATGGGTTTTATCGTCCTGCAAGATCTGTCAACTTGATCATCCCATCTTAGGATTGACACAGGGGGTCCGTTTCGAAGCATCATCAATGACAGATGCATGCAGGAGCTACAATTTCTCGGAGCTCGCATCGAACGCAATTCTTCTGTCGTACAGCTGTACTGCTCAGCAGGCGGTCTGCAGCTTCGACAACCTCATTCGAATAGACGTCCGCTGCTATCTTCAGCGATGATCCGAGACAGAGCTGGCCCTGATTGTGGTTCCGCCACGCTACCCCAGAAGGTCATCAGCATTGGCCACTCTGAGCGGAATTATTGTACGCCTGATCTTCGACAATTCTAGCCACATGCTGATCTGATAGTGGAGTCATGATTGTCAATTGAGGGCCGTTACGCTGGCCGCGCGGGGAGTTGCCCTACGCACATCGACGACAGGCAAAACAATCGATGTAGCTATCGGGCACAGTGACCCGGACACGTTCGCTGAGTCTCGTTCGGAGCGTCATTCGATGCGGCCGATCGCCGCTGTTGCAGCGTTTCGCGCACTCAAACATGCATTGTCATGCTCATCATGCCATTCACGATGTAGGAACTTCCGCCAGAATCCGAACGAAAGGGGAAAATGTTTCGATTGTCAGGAGTTCGTCGAAATCCGATGTTTCGGGGCTAACTGAGAACGAGAAGGAAAGTGCCAAGGCCTCCGCCGACTTGACGTTTTGTTTATTCTTTTCCCGATGCGAGAGCAATAAACAAAGTCCATTGTGGATTTTGAGCGTGTACAGGTCAATGTTAATGAGTACTGCCCCCTTCTGTTTGGAGTCCGGCAATGCGCAATTGCTGCACAATGAATTACTCCGAGCTTTGTTTACTCGCGTAGAAGGTGGAATTCGTTTCAGCGGTCAAGGAATTTTCGAGTTTCTGACCATCTGGTAGATAAATCTTGCATTGCTTTGCTGGTCGGATGCGGATGGCCGTGGTACGATCCTTCGAAGATCCTAATACGATGGCGAATGTTCGCCTCTGCCTCCTCACAAAGCCTCTTGCATTTTTGGGATTGGACACAGCCCTCCGCAGACTTGCAGCTTATTCGCCATTCTGTCAGCGGCAACATTTCTGATCGTCTTCTCTCCAGATCGGCCAAGTCTGGATGATGATTGGGTAGATACGTTACTGGCTCTTCATGTCGCGAGCCTTGATTCTTTCATTGGCCATCACTATGACTTGCAGCCCCCATGCACATGAGATTGTGGCAGCTTCAGAGACCACAACCACGTGAACTTGCTGGGTGGCAAGGGAAGCTCAATTTTGCCAGCAGAGACACGTGGAAGACTCCGCAACGACAGCGGTTATGTGGCAACGCGGACGAGATCCGGGGTGACGGCGTGGAAATGTGCCTCTGATATGGACGCAGGTTGGTTCGTCTTTCGGCAGGCAGTAACCCCAATGTGAGTTCAGATACCTTCCTCGCTACGCTCTGGCAGACTAGATGAGAGAATCGACAAAAATCTCGCTCCAACCGCTTGCAATGGCACACCGTAGTGTGCTCTTCAACCTCCTGTGGTGAGACAAACAACTATGTTTTCAGTAGTTGAATCAACACGGTTGGATAGAGTCTTTCGTATACAGGTCACTCAGGCGAGAGAGCAACTCTGCTCAGGGCAGCCAAGTCCAACAGTGGGTTGGGTAGATATCAGATCTGTTTGAATTGCCGTAGAATCCTCCACACAAGACCTCAAAGGTTTCAAAACCTCGTTTGTGGAAGTTTCCATGACCTACGATAGGTTCTCGTACGAGGACAAGGTTACAATCAACAGAGGTGAGGCGTATTTTGTGCTGTGAACTTTGTAGGGATTATCTCAATGTCGGATATATACATCCGTGTGGCTGCAGCCTTGCATACGGGGGAGGCTATGTCTTGAACTTCCTTTGTCCTATCCATGTCAAGCTAACAAAGCGTGCAATAAACCCAGCAGTGGCCACTGTCACCTTGCTTAGATGATGACTGCTCAAGCATTTGCTTGGACATGCGACTGCGCTCACCACCAGTCACCTTGATCCTTCATTGCCGCGGCAACCTTGATGAAACCTGCGATATTGCTTCCGGCAACCAAACTTGGGTATTCACCCTCAGCTGGGGTGAGATAGGCCTTTGCCGTGGCTAGACCATTCTCGAAGCAGTTCTTCATGATGTCCTTGAGCTTGTTGTCAACCTCTTCTTTCGTCCATGAGATACGAGCTGAGTTTTGTGCCATCTCGAGACCGGAAACAGCAACGCCGCCTGCGTTTGCCGCCTTGCCTGGAGCATACCAGATGGATTCGCCCTTCTTCTCTTTTCTGACCTTCTCAAACACGTCGATGGCATCTTGTGTGCACCCCATGTTACTGCCCTCAGCGATGAACTTGCATCCAGCTGCAACAAGTCCCTCCGCTTCCTCACCTGACACCTCATTTTGGGTCGCGCAAGGAAGAGCTACATCGACAGCATCAACTTGCAACCATGGTCTTGCTCCGTCGATGTATTTGACCTTCCCTGAGAAGTCTGGAGAGCTGGCCACATCGACCAGTTGTCCTCGTGAAACCTTGAGTGCGGCAATGATGCCAACGAGGTCAGGATCGATACCTTTGTCAGTCGTTGCGATAATTGCGCCCTTACTATCTGAGAGCGACACGACAATGCCGCCGAGTTCGATAACCTTAAGTGCTGCGTACTGAGCGACGTTTCCAGAGCCGGAGATGGCAACCTTCTTGCCTGCGAATGAGCCACTGCCACCAGTGGAATACTTGATCATGTGGTCGACATACTGTTGTTGTCAGTTACGCCAATCTCGAGTTGCTAATCACTTACGTAGACAACGCCATAACCAGTAGCTTCGGGCCTGATGAGCGAGCCGCCCCATGACAGACCCTTGCCGGTCAACACACCCTCCCAGTTCTTTGTCATCTTCTTGTATTGGCCAAACATCCAGCCGACCTCACGGCCAGACACACCAATGTCACCAGCTTTTAGATTATTAGCGTTCTGCAGCATTCTCTTGTATGTGAAAGAACCCACCTGGGACATCAATATTGGCACCAATATGCTTGCCCAGCTCGCTCATGAAAGCAACGCAGAACTTTCGGATCTCGTTGTCACTCTTGCCCTTGGGGTTCTAGGGAATTGTCAGCGGCCTATCACTGTGTCTCTTGCGTGATTTGGTCTTACAAAATCTGCACCGCCCTTACCACCACCCATGTTCAAGCCGGTCAGAGCATTCTTGAAGATTTGCTCGAAACCCAAGAATTTGAGAACTGACAAGTTGACAGTAGGATGCAGACGAAGACCACCTTTGTATGGACCTAGAGCGGAGTTGTATTGCACACGATAGCCACGGTTGACCTGGCATTGACCCTTGTCGTCTTCCCAAACGACTCTGAATTGGATGATGCGTTCTGGGATTGCAACAACCTGCAGGGCTTTCTTGTACTCAGGGTGCTTCTCGAAAAGGGAAGAGTTTTCCAGAGTCGAGGCCAGCTCCTTGTAAGCTTGCTCAAACTCTGGCTCGGAAGGAAGGTTGCTCATCTTGACGAGAGTGGGATGATTCAAAGTGGTTGTGGGAGTGATCGATTTGCTGCACGCTGGAAGTGAGAATGAGGGAGGGCAGAAGATGCGAAGTAGGAGCGACACGAGTTAGTTTTGTGAGAGCACGAGCAAGAGCAAAGCTCAGCTACCACACGAGCTCGAGCTACACTTTTCGTTCCCACAACACTGGCTATGTCATGCGTCCCCTTCCTAGCAGGACGTGTTTGTGACGGAGCTTAGGGCTTGCAGCATTGCGGCGAAAATGGTTTGCGCCGTCCTGCGCGAACTCATCGTAGGCGAGCCAGTCTGTGCCATCCAGGTGGGTTTCATGCAGCACTCAGCAACCCACGATCGAGCATTCCGAGAACACCCAGCCCACGTGGCCAGATCGCAAGGCAATTGTCTACGACGAGAGACGCGCTCTAATGGAAAATTGTTGGCGTCAGGTCTGTGATAAGCGTCATTGGCTGCGCTGATTGGCACGATAAGATTCAGGGCCGTACTTAGTGGCAGGTATCAGCAAGACCAACGCTCGGAGATCTGCTCGACATGCAGAACAGACCCTCTTGGCCTTCTCACCCGTAGGCCATATCGACAGAGAATCTCATGACATATAGAATCGAGGAATCCGCAGCTTTTGATGGCCGGAACACTCTCAGGCATATCTACCCGGGGCAGGACGGCGATGCTTCGACGCATGCGCATGCCATTGTCAGGAGTCAATACTTAGTCACTGTACGTCATTGTCTTGTCCGCGGACATGACCTACCACTACAAGACATGAGGCTGGAACTTCTCTGATGAGTCAACGATCAACAAGCAGAATTGTTGACAAGCTTCCCGATATCGGACGTCTTCACTGCAATGAGGTTTTTGGCGTGAAGGGCGTAAGTCCCAGACAAGTTGGTACTATTTTGTATGCGAAATGTCCTGGCTTTCGTCAGGGGTTCGCAGCTCCTATTGGCAGAGCTTGCAGCGCCTGTTGTATTTACAAAGTTGATCTGTGAGTGTCAAGACATCAAGTATCACCTAAGACCAACCCTATGTTCTGCTCCATGCATGCACCCAGCAAATAATTCGTATACAAGATGAAGGAAGAAACCGAGTATGCAGTCTCTACGAATGACAATCTCACTCACAGTGCTCATCAAACCAGCACAGCTTCACATTCAGAGTTAATCTCTTGTTCTCCTGCTCGACCGTCCTTCACCATAAGCCCTGTTAGCACGCGGACAGATCTGACCGCAATCATCGGCCTTTTTACAGCATATGCTCAGTCCCTGAATCTGGACCTCTCCTTCCAAGACTTCCAGACCGAGATGTCTAGCATGCCAGGCAAGTACTCCCCTTTTCAGGGCGGTGAACTGTTCCTGGCACGTCGGGTCCCAACTACCTCAGCTGAACCGCTAGGCGAACCGCTAGGTTGTGTGGCCCTACGGTCATTGCCCAGCGACATCAATGGTCCAAGCCCGGGGGTCTGCGAGATGAAGCGACTGTATGTTTCACCTCAAGCTCGTGGACTAGGCCTTGGCAAAGCCTTGGCACGCAAAGTCGTACAGACCGCAGAGGCACTGGGGTACACGGAGATCAGGTTGGATACGTTGGCAACCATGGTCGCTGCGCAGGCGATGTATAGAGACCTCGGTTTTGTGGACATCAAACCTTACTGCTTCAATCCGGAGCAGGGAACACGGTTTCTAGCTCTGAAACTGAGAGGGAAGCAGCAAAATGATTGAGAATGAGCCATTAATATCCACGAGTATATGGAACTGCTATTGAGACATCCGCTTTGCTTCTTCGTTAGGTTGCGCAACACAGCAGGTCTGAGCTCTTCTCTGCTCATTACACGGTGCGCAGTATGTTGCGATGGCCATCACTGTGTGGCTATCTTTCAAATCTCAAGCCTTAGCCGTGGCGTACCTCTCACAGGAAAGTATCGACTCTCCGCAGCCTCAAAGTCTCACACCCAGCGCAAACCGCCCTCTCCTCAAATTTCTTGGCCGTAACACCTTTTCTCTTCTCCTTTTCGGTCAGCTCGATCTCCACCTCTCTGACGAAGAATCTACCCTCGTCACCGAAGTCACCGGTACATTCATCGCAGCGGAAACACTCCTCATGCCACTTCCCACCCAAGGCTTCGACAGAGACCTCATCGATGATCTGCTTCTTGCACGCTCGACACCGAGCACTTGTCCTCTTAGTATGGCAGCCAACGCAGTACGCATATCCCTTGTCTTCGACGAAAGGACTTGTCGAGGAGAACGGGTCACCACACTCCGCGCAAAAGAAGTGGCCTTCGTGCCAGGATTTGCCGGCCGCGAGGATGACTGCTCCTTCGATAGGTGTTTTGCAGCTGGCGCATCTCGGACTAAAGAGATCGTGATAGTCTAGATGGCAATAGAATCGCATTTCAGAGGGGTCTGCTTCTGCATCGGACTGGATGCGTTCGTCACGAGCAGTTTCCGGTTCGGGGTAGAATGAGACACACTCAAGCGCTGTGCTGCAGTGGTGGCAGGTGAAGCACTCGGGATGGAAGCGGACCTTTGGACCTGACGGAGATGATCCGCTGGCTGTGACAATGCGACACGCGATGGGAAGCTGACAGGCATTGCAAGTTGCCGTTGCACCTGCTGCTGTGGGACCGCGAGACAGCCATGGAACGCGATTTGTTCGTGGTGGACGTGTTGGTGGAAGCTTCGCCGGTGAGGATTGAGTGTGCGACGGCAGTGGCCGAGATGCAGGGTTGGAGCTTGAATTGACATTGATTTGTGGCAACGGTCTGCTCGGGGCTTCGTCGGGAGTGTTGCGTATTGGAATGGCTGCCTTGCAGTCGTTCTCGTCTGGTATGTTTATTGTTGAGATTGGAGGAGCAGCAGAAACGGAAATCGAAGGCACTGAGTTGTCTTCATCCGGAAAGTTGATGACGGGAATGTTGTCTTCAGGCAAGTTGATAGTTGGTATCGAAGGAGCCGAGTGACTTGTCACTGTGGGAGGCGGCACGTTTTTCGACATTGACCGGTCCATATCTAAGCTGTTCTTGGGAGATTCATGACCTGGTCTCCAACCGGGATCGAAGCTGACAATAGGTCGACCAGGCCTGTCACTCACTGCACTCGGAGTAGGAAGCTTAGGGCTGCGGTCTTTCCTTCGCATGCTCGTAGCGGCTCTAATCTCGTCACTTCGAATCTCCATAGCTCTGCCCTTTGGCGTTTCCACCTCCGGTGTTGCTTCTCGTGAAGGTGGATTGTACGTATAGTCGGCGTTTCTCGACTGACTTGGAGGATTTCTGTGTATCTCGAACTTTTCGAATCTATCGAATCCAAGTCTCTCCGGTAGTGGAACTGAGTTCGTCTTCTCTGGCAATGGCCGCGAACCTCTGAGCACTGGGTTTCCCGGTCTGATTCGCAAGGGCAACTCCTGCACGGGAGCTTCAACCTTCGCAGGACTTTCTAATTCATCTGGCTCTTCGTAAATCTGGTCGTCGGGATTTCTGAACACTCCTTTACCCGAGCCGCTGCTGACAATTCGCTTCCCGCTGCTCCGCCTACGACTGTTGTTCGCGCTGGGTGCTTGTTGCTTATTGATCCAGTCTCTTGAACCTCTTTTCGCCAATCTCAGCCCTTCGACCTTGCAATCTTCGCGTTCTTCCATATTTTCGAGCTGTGAGCTTTGTGGTGCTGTACGCGCAGGCTGGGCGGGTAAATCTCGCTTCTTCAGATCTGGATTTCGGTACGCGGATATCTTCTCATGTTCGGCCAGTCGTGGATTGAGATGCTTCCAGACGAGGTCGGCTGCCTCCTTCTGAGCGGCTTCGTAAATCCTGGTTTCGTCATCGGCGTGATCGATCTGATCTAACGCTTGTCGTAAGGAGTGTGCCTCTTGTCGTTCCATCTCTCGTGAAGTCGTCTCCTGAAACCGATGTTGGCCGGGCTGCTGTATTGGGATGGAGAATCCGTCTCCTCCTCTCAGGACTGTGGGTGCCTGGACCAGCGGTCGACCTTTCAATGTGGCTACCGTTGGCATCGAGTTCGAATGCACTATTGAGTGTCTCTTGCTTCCGTCCCCCGCTCCGTCTTCCCGCCCAAACGACAGTGCGGATCCTGATCGAGGTAGAGATTGTGCATTCTCAGAGTGTGTATTGGTAGGTCTGCCCGGCAGCGGTCGTGCTCCACCAGGTCTTGCTGGCCGATTATTTCGTAGATCTGCTAGGTATGTCGCTGGAATACTCGGTGAGTGATTGAATTGTAATGGAAGATGTTGGGACATGGTATGTTCCCTGTCAGATTGCAATGGCAATAGACAACTTACCTTTCTGATCATCTGTCATGCATGTTGGTTGAGGTGGTGACACCTTTCTAGTCCCTAGACTCCTGCGTTTGTGAAGCATATTTGTATTGTTTACGGTGTTTTTTGTGATTGGGTTCAGATCATAGAGTACGTGAAGCGAATGGTATACATGATTACATATCAGATCGAAAGAACTATGCGATGATGAGTACGAACAATCAATCTGTCTCTTACCGCTGCCTCAGTGCATCCTAGAACACTTTGGGTAATCCAGTCGACCTGGGATACAGGTCTGCGGTGCTTGTTGCGACGACAACGGCTCGACGACCCACTTTACTCGCGTAAGCGCCACATGTACACACTAGTCCTAAAGGTCACCTCTGCGACATCGACAGTATCTGTAACAGCACCTGGAATGTTGCAATGGTCGCGTCCAGTGAGTTAAGTTGTGCGTCAGTTATGACGACTGCGATTACTGTTGTAGATCTTTAGCAACGCCTGGACAGAGGTTGAGCTCGACTTGCAAAACTCTTTACAACACTTATCACTGTACAGTAGCACAATATCTCTCGATCAACAAGTAGCATCATCCTGTACATGAACGTCTTTCTTCAGTCTGGCATCTCGTTGATCTGGTTGGAAGACACCTTCATCCTAGTACACTAATACAGAGCTCTGGCAGTCTATCCCCATTGAACAATAAGGTACCAATGGTCATTGCATTGCGCCTGCGAACGTCTACCTCTTCGGGACCGCGGCTGAGAGTGCATGTTCAGATCATTGATGGACTTTACAGTATTTCTCTTGTGATATTGGTACAAGTCGGATCCTTCGTCTGAGGCCCATGTGCTCGTCGACGTTTGTAATTCTGAATTGACTATTTCCATGCTGATAAACCCACAAAACGCCCCTTCCGGCCGGCAATGCAGTACGTTTCAAAGTGAAGCCCCTGTTCTCTCTCAAATAAACCTTAGTCCTGTTCCGCAGCGTTGGTCAAGCTCAAGTAAGCTGTCCATGCAATACCAATTGTGCTGACAAATGGAATCTGAAACTGAAGAGGCATGACTTTGAAATTGATGAGCTGGACTGCTGGCCATATGACATAATTTGCTCTCAGGGTCGGAATGTAGATATCTTGGAACTTCTTCACTATTTGTCTTCGACCTCCGCCTTCTGCGACAGTCATGAAGGTGAAAAAGCAGCAAAGACCAATTGGGGTGAAGACCAACTGATCCATCGCTACCCGCTGGAGAGCCGGAATGTTGCTTCGAGCAGCTGTGATTGGAAAAGTCCGAGACAGAAATCCAAACCACAGGAATTGCACAGGTGCCATGATGAAACCGTAAGACATGAATCGAGTTGTTCTTTCGAAGTCAAATGGCGGTGGACCTGACGAGCGCGGTGCTAATCCAGGCGACAACCTCGCTGGCTTCTCGTTGACATCATCAAGCTCGATCCCATCGGATATCCCGTTCCTGTTTCTAGTGGTAGGAAGCATTGCACTTCTGGCTCGATAGGCGGTTATGAACTGCGCGGTGGTGTCCGCGATGCCACCCAACACCTGTCATCTGTTAATACCGTGCAAAAATTCATAGCTCTTTCAACATACAGCGTTGGTGATCATCGTGGTAAGTACCGGTCGTCGTTCATAGTATGAGGTGAATTTGGCGGCCAACCGCCCTGCGAGCACCATTTCGATGAGGAAAATTATGGTGTGTAGTAAAGGCTGACGTAGTTAGTACCGATCGCGCGTGTGTTATGGGATGGACGAACCAATCTTCCATAGATGTATCTATTGTTCAGGAACTTGAGTGTGTTCCGTCGCGATCGCTCCAGCATCTTGCAACAATCTAGGTTGAGGTGAGAGGCGTTGACGTTAATGCGAAAGTGACGAGGTAGGTGCAGTGAGGGCTGGGGCGCTGCGGGAGTCGTGACGCCAGTGCTTTAGGGATTTGTGTAATTCGGCTTGGGGATCGACGTTTCTGTGTTCCAGTAACTTGTTCTGAGCAACAGATTCGAGGGCAGAAGTGTTTTGAAGAAGCAAGCCGGTGAGATGATAAGAGTCAAGATGTATGTCGAAAGTGCCACCTCTGAAGACGTTCGAGATCCAAGTCGCAGGTTGCATTGGAGGAGAACCCACGATCGCAACCTGCGCCTCCTCAATAAGCCTACGCCATCATGATCGGCGTGGCGCCTGGACCCGACAGCCAGCCGACCTGCCGACAGCCCTGAAGCACCATCAGGGAAATTGAGAGCGGGTGGGCCAAAGACCCGTTTTCCTACGTTCATGCTTTCTGCCCTCTAATCGGCGCCCGTGACGAACATGAACTTGGGTTCACGCCAATTTCTGCTTCCACCTCACATACAGTTCCTCACCACGTGTGGCCGACGTAGGGATGTCACCAAGTCACGATTCTGTGCTCGAGCTCCTCCTCACCTCTATGAATGCTCTGACTACAAGATGCAGAGAAACGTGTCATCCGTCACACTCAGCCTTTATCAGTGCTACTGAAGGGTGTGTAATGTGATGATCTCGCACGAGACTGCAGAGCCTGCGTCCACAAGTGCTGAGGCTGTTCATCAAACAGGAGTTCAGCACACTCGGAAGATACAGCTTACCACGCCGAATGCGCGTGTTGTCGTTCTCACTGACGCTCGAACGTGGTGATCTTCTGATCGTCTGTTTGTGCCTCCCCTGTATGCCTTCCCTTGAACTACGTCAATCTGTGTAGCCCCACCACTCACCAAACAAACCCTCTAGCCCCTCCAACACTTTTTAGAGAACCGGTCTCTATAAACCTTGCTCCCCAAGCTTCTGCATTGTGAGCAACCTGAACGTGTATAGTGAAATCCAAGTACAATCATTCACCATGTCGCTATCAAACAAGCTCGCCATCACTGATGTTGACGTTAAGGGCAAGAGAGTCTTGATTCGAGTACGCTCGGTTCCCGTCACTGCCTACCAGCTTCTGTAACTAACACTCGCGTAAGGTCGACTTCAATGTCCCTCTCGATGGCGACAAGAAGGTCACCAACCCTCAGAGAATTGTCGGCGCTCTGCCTACCATCAAGTATGCTCTTGATAATGGTGCAAAAGCTGTCATTCTCATGTCCCATCTTGGTCGTCCAGACGGCAAGAGGAACGAGAAGTATAGTTTGAAGCCAGTTGTTCCAGAACTCGAGAAGCACCTCGGAAAGAGCGTCATCTTCACCGATGACTGTGTCGGTCCCGAAGTCGAGAAGACCGTCAACGAAGCCAGTGACGGTGCGGTCATCCTCCTCGAGAACCTCCGATACCACGCAGAAGAAGAGGGCAGCTCAAAAGATGCTGACGGCAAGAAGGTCAAGGCAGACAAAGCTGCGGTGGAAGAGTTCAGGAAAGGTCTGACAGCTCTTGGTGACATCTATGTCAACGATGCTTTCGGCACTGCACACAGAGCTCACAGTTCAATGGTTGGTGTCAACCTTCCACAGAAGGCTGCTGGTTTTCTCATGAAGAAAGAGCTGGACTACTTCGCACAGGCTCTTGAGAACCCCAAGAGGCCATTCCTGGCTATCCTCGGTGGCGCCAAGGTGTCTGACAAGATCCAACTCATTGAGAACCTCCTCGATAAGGTCAACAGCTTGATTATCTGCGGTGGTATGGCCTTCACTTTCAAGAAGACACTTGAAGGTGTCAGCATCGGAACCAGTTTATTTGACGAGGCGGGTAGTAAGAAATGTGCAGAGCTCATGGAAAAGGCGAAGAAGAACAACGTCAAGGTTGTACTTCCAGTCGACTACATCACTGCAGACAAGTTCGATGCTAACGCAAACACCGGTACCGCTGAGGACAAAGATGGCATTCCAGATGGCTGGATGGGTCTTGACTGTGGAGAAAAGAGCATCAAGCTGTACACCGATGCAATCAACGAGGCATCAACAATCCTCTGGAACGGTCCAGCAGGTGTCTTTGAGTTTGACAAGTTCGCCAACGGAACTAAGAAGACATTGGATGTTGCGGTGGACGCTGCTCAGAATGGCAAGATTGTCATCATCGGTGGGGGTGATACTGCCACAGTCGCTGCGAAGTACGGCGTCGAAGACAAACTCAGCCATGTTTCAACCGGTGGCGGCGCTAGTCTGGAGTTGCTTGAAGGCAAGGAACTGCCAGGTGTTACGGCCTTGTCAAGTAAGTAGGTTATGACTGTCGAAGATCAAAATGGGTTGATGAAGCAAGCGATCGGTACATATTCGAAGTTATGAGCTGAAGCAAGCCAAAATATCTTATGAACAGTTCAGTATTTCCAACGGACGAAAAGGTCCGGAAAATGATAGTTCTATCTTGGAGACCTAGCCTTGTCAATCATGCTGTCGTGTTCGAACGCCGGAAGTCATGCTCGTGCTAAAACATCAAAGTGGCAGACGATCTATCTATTTGCCTTCGGTCTTCTTTAGCTCCTCTCTGTATGTATGTCAGATGTGTGGTACCCAAAACCGTCAGCTCTTTGCGTCTTACCTCAACTGCTTACTGAAATCCTCATTCTCGTCGTCGTCATCCCAGCTCTCCTCCCACAGATGTGTCGTCCCGCCCGGAACCTCGGTGTCTTCCTGCGACCAATCTGCACAGTCCAATGTTAGCACTCTCAACTCTCTATCTTGACATGACAGATCGCCATCTCAGACCGAAAAGGGCCGGGAAAGAGTCGCACCTTCAACGGGGAAATCCTCAAACTCATCGTCCTCTTCCAGCAGCGCCGGTCCTTGGCTCTGCACTGGCTTGGAGGTCTTGCCCGGGTCTGACTCGTTGGCGGTCTGGGATTGGAGTTTGGTCGTCGGTGCTTCGGACATTTTTGGTAGGTATGAGTGGACGATTTGGGATTGCTGGAGCGGGTAAGATTGTGTTTTGGGATTGAACGAGGCGGTGATTAGGTCCGTGGGACGAAGGATCTGCGACGGGAGGTGCTGGTTCGATGTGTGACGTTCGTAATGGGTTCGAGCGTGGTGCCTCTCAGATCTAGCGAATCTGTGGTGTGTTCACTGTAGGAAGATCTCTGAGGTGAGGCTTGAGTGTAAATGTTTGTTGCGGCAGAAGTGCAGTGCATGTGGCATTGGCGCTGCAGGCAACGAGCAAGCCGCATAATTCAGCTAGTTGCTCCAGCGGCCGCGCCGGAGCTGGGAGCCGGGAGCCCTGCCGAAAGCCAAAACAGTGCCTGAGATGATCTTGTGTAGTATTATCTTTACTCGAATCGCTACAGTTGACCTTAATGCGTCTGATCTCGCTGTATTTGCACTGCATCTGATGCTACCCGTCTACCAGTGTATGACCATCACTAAGAGCCTCGCTGCTCGTGAAACACCAAAACAAATCAAGATCTAAGCAATGCCAAAAACTGCACCGTACGCTATGCTGATTTTTCGGTATACTAACTCAGGTAATTAGATGTCATGCATGTAATGCTAAAGTCAGAATCATGGCATTGCTGGAACAGATTCGCGTCTCCTGGCTGAGATGGCACAGTCCGCAGGAAACAGAATGACGCCCTCGCCAACATAGGCACGACATCGATCATCCGTCAAGGTGAAATCGAAATTCTGAACCAGAGTGCCGATCACCACGTTCAATTGCTGCATGGCGAAGTATCGTCCGAGACACATTCGAGTTCCAATTCCAAATGGCTGAGTAGCGAGTTAGTCCTGAGGCCGGTCTCGTTGTGAGAAGATGTAGAGAACTTACCTTCCATGAATTCCGCGGCAATTTGTAGAATGCATCGTCCAGCATTCGCTCGGGCTTGAACTGGTCGGCGTCGTCACCGTACACTTTCGGGTCTCGATGAATTTGAAAGAGATTCAGACGGATAGTGTCACTCCGGTTAACGCGATAATTTTCAGATCCTAACCCTGCGCCACCCTCTCTAGCAGCTTCTTCTCGAAGAACAACGGAATGTGCTGGGGCAGCTGGGTACAAGCGAAGCGTCTCGCGAGCACAAGCAGTCAGATATGGTAAGTCTTTGACCGACTCCGCTGTGATACGTCGGCCTTCCAGCTTTTCGTCAAGCTCCTGTCGAACCTTCTCCAGACAGTGTGGATTCTTCAAGAGCATCAGCAGAGTCCATGCGAGGTGACTGGCTTGCGTTTCGTAACCTAAAATACAGATCAGTACTGGTGGGACGAGACATGTCTTGTGCTGAGCTTACCGGCTCCCAAAAGGGCGATGATGTTATATATCATGTTCTCCTCTGTCATCATCTTGCCCGTCTTTGGGTCCGGATGATTCATCATAGCATTCAGGACGTCATCCTTCTTACTGCCGTTGGCTCTCCGTTTGTTGACTGGCTGCCAGGCAGTTTCATGCATGACTCTGACTGCTTCATTGTACTGACGTTTCCTTTCCGGCAACAGATATTTATTCACAAATTTAGGTCGCAAAGCACGCTTACCAGACTCGGAAAAGAAGTAGGTGAGAGAGTGAGCGAATGGGTGGCATGCCTCGCTGGTCATCGATTCGAAGTCGATGTCGAAGATGGCTCGTCCAATAGTGTCCATAGCCAACCTTGAGAATTCGTCCACAGGGTCGAAGCTCTTGCCTGGTCCAAAACTCGTCCATCGGTCAATCAGAAGATTGGTCATATCGTACATGTCTACATGTCAAACATCACTCAGTCCATGACTCTCAACAGTAATGATAAGTTCGACTTACCATCAAGCATTCCTGGCACTGCTGCATCACTGAATCGCTGAGTCAGGATACGATGTGAGATCTCCCAATTCTCCTCATGGGTGTACGCTGTGAAGAGTCCGTCACCTGCGCCTTCGCGCGACTCCAAGATCGCTCCAGCCGGCTCCTTGTGGAAACGTTTCAGGTTGCACGCTTCATCGTAGAGTCTGTGGCTGTTGATGATGACAAGATTTGTGGTGGGCAGATCGAGACGCAAGCAATCAGGGTGTGCTTTAGCAATCTCAAAAGTACTCATCAGTGGTTCCTTCATGTCAAGCTGCCACAAGTTCTTGATCAGTGGAAAAGACCAGGCCTGGGGCATAGGTCTCCACCCTATGTGATTCTTCTGAGATTTGAATAGAGTGTTGAATAGTTTGTAGAACAATGCAGCGAATGCGCCAACGATGAAGATGCTGAGCCTTGGGTCTATGACCGCAGCCTGTTCAAAAGTCTTTGCCAACATATTTGACGTATAGATTTGGCGATAAAGTTACCTGCCTCAACTTGGCCCATGTTGATCACGCCCAAGGAGCGTGTCTTATAATAGTCGATGGCGCATTCCATGCTGCGATTACCTGCGCATCGCATCGGTGTAGAAGCAAGTCACAGGAATTTCACCTGCATGGAGCCATACTCGGCAGCGATTCCCGAAGCTGGTAAACGAAACATCGAGTCAACATCAGCCATTCGAGTTAGAGTATTGCTGTGTGATGTCCATCATGTCCGGAGACATAGAACACAGGAGTCTTCACTACAGCATACTTTCGCTATCACCAGATGACGTTATCACCAGCTCGCAACATACATCGACCTCGATGTCCATGTAACAATTGAAGACAACAAGCAAGGTAATCCAAACTGCCAGGAAACGTCGATGGAAGTGGATCACAAAGACATTTGTTTTTCCGACTCCCCGACTGGCTGTTTGAAACGAAAATGCCGAATCGACGCGGCCTCAAAGAGCGCCAAAACAATAATGACATCTGTTCTTGTCGCGCCGATTGGGCCTATGATGCAGAAGCAACGAGTGTGGTGTTACCACTCCCTCGTTTGCCATGTTGGTCGGATTCGCGAATACTGCTGTGCAGAATGCGATCAGTAGAGACGTATTGGCAAGCTACAGTGCCATTTTCTTTGATGGGAATGCCGATTGGCGGCTGGGCGCAACGTTTTGATGGCTTCTTTAATATTTGAGCCTCTTGTGCTATTAGCTATGCGTGCGGCAGGGGCATTGCACGCTGTCAATGATGAAGGCATCAACAGCACTGTGTCTGTTTCGTATAGGATATGTCTTGCACTATCAGAAACAGTTCTGCGGACTTCTGAATCGATAGCTCGACCCTGGCAGCAGAGCTGAGTCCAGCTTTTTATTGACTACTCTTTTGCTGCCAACACTAGTCGTTATCTTGAACGTCACCATGACCTTTACAAGTGAGGGTTTGACTATGACTTTGTTCACAATATCCTACTTCATCATTCTGCTTCCCTGATCAAATCGGAAGCGACAGATAGGTCATGAAATGAGTATCGTCTTATGATGCTCATCCTGGGCTACCTTCAGGTCTGGAGGCAGCCCAAGCTGGCATACAAACAAGGTTGATTGGATCCTATCTGCTCTCACCAGTGGTGTTGATTGACAAAGCTTTTGGTCTCGAGACGACATGGTCTGAAATTTCTTCAGTGCAGCAGAATGAGTGAAGTCAACAGGCCTATGAGCTCGCGAGATTGAGCATCGTGATCGGTATTTCCTTGGTAACGCACATCTGTGGTGAAATTGAGACCTTTTCCAATTATTGATGAACAGCTCATAGTGTTCAAAGGACAGCCTTCTTTGCTTTCTTCTGTTGGTAAGCTACGATATTCATTGATTGCTGGCTGCTGGCCAACAGATCACGATTTTCGTCTAGAACCAAGACATCATAATCCATGCGGTCGTTTTCGACGTGTTTTGTGATGTGTCGTATGAAGATCCATTTGGTGCCCTCATTCGGCAGTGATTTGAAGAATTCGGTGGACATCGAAATCGTCGAAACGATGTAAGGAAGTAGTTGATGGTCTGAAAGGCCTTCGCCGAGGATTCTATCGTCTTTGCCTTCAAGCCTGGCTTTCCTTTGCTCCAGACCCGCTTCTATTGTATACTGATACAGTGTCTTGGGCGCTTGACTGTTGGCAACATCGTTCAACAGTGGGACCACGTTATCCAAAGCGAAATGGAGCAGTTCGTTGGTCCATACAGCACCATTTGGAGCACCCTCGTCTTTCCATGCAGGTGTGATCCACTGGTCGATGAAACAGTTGTTGGGGTGCTTCTCAACGGGGTAGAAGTACTTCATATAAGCCTGTGGCCGTCTAAAGTTGTTTGGTCGAAAAGGTAATGTATAGCTTACCCACCTAGGGTCTGCATCTGCTTCAAGGGCCTCTATAGAACGTATGGGAGTTGCAGGTGGCGACAGATTCCACCCTGTCTTTGCAGAAATCTGTCCCGGACGGTGAAAGTTAGTGAGGCTGTAGGTCTTGTCAGAGAAATTCGCTTGCGAGCTTTAGATGCCGTACGTCATGAAACCAGTCACACAAATTTTGTTTCTCTGAGTGACCTCGACCTTCAGTGTTGTCCACACTTTACTGGCATTGGCCACTGAAACCTTGAGGTTCACTGTCTTGAGATTTGGTAGGACTGGTCTGAAGAACTGAACAGTAGTGGTCCGAACATGGCAATGGTCTTTGGGGATTGTCGATACGTATTCGACGGCAGCCTTGTGAATGAATGAAACGACAAAGCCTCCCAGAGTCACTGTTTGGACCGGATGTCAGCAGTGGTCCTGGGTGTTGGTGTCCCAAGCATCAAACTTACCAACACCAAAGCAAACGGCTGATGGGATTTCAAGCACGTAGGTGCCTGGCTCGGAACCTGCCTCATAGAGCAGAGCTTTGCGCAGCGGAGTCTGAAGCTCCTTCGAATCTGTGCATACGACATCAGCCATTACCAAACCGCTTGTACTAACTCTTATGGGATGATAGAGCGTAGGATTTATGAAGCAAAGAGATGGCGTGCAAACGCGGATTCGCTCGGGGTCAAACCTCGAGGTTCACACATGTACACTTACCACTGACTCTGGACATGTTCTTACGATCAACCAATCTCAGTTGTTGATAGTCTTACAAGGCGTACTCTGCATACTCAAGATACATGCTGTGTGGTGAAGTGGATGTTCACTGGGACGGACCCCGAACGTACATGACATCGTTTCATGAGGCACCAAGTACGAGTGGAGGAGTGAGGCGTGGTTGATCAAGGCCGATGTCGACGCATGGGCTTAACTAAATTGGTCAATGGCCACTATCCAGCCCACCTAATTTGTCGGGCGTAATCCATTACTAACTCCCGCCGCCCGAAGCCTAACACTTTCTTTCTGCTTCCCATATTCGACTTTCTCCTGTGTTCTTGTTGGTCTGAGCCTCGATGAGAAGAATTGTCATCATCGACCTCAATTCCTCAATAGAGTGACTTCTTGAACTGGTGTGGTCAAGTGGATTTTTGCGACTTCCTCAGCCGTGCTGCAGGCTGACTGGAGAGTTCATCATGATCTGTTACCTGGGGTACATAACAGCGTGCCGAGTAAGCTGACTCTGGTAGCCTGTAGAACTTCCTTCTGATCGAAACTTCACGCCCCCAAAGGATCCAAAATGAAGACAACTACATTCAAAGTCACACACGTGGATTCCGAATCTATGAGCAGAACAAAGTCAAACTCCGCTGGTACATGATGTCGGGTTCCCATGATGTTTGTCCTTTCGTCTCTGACCTCCTCGTGTTGTCGCCATATTGATCCTGTACCCTTCCAAGATGTCGAATTCTACGTCGGAATACCCGCCGAGTTATCTCGAGCAGAGCCGTGTTGCAAGCATTGAGGGTACGGCAATCGCCTTCATTGTTCTCGTCACAGTGTCATTCTTCCTCAGACTCGCTGCACGATATACTCAACGGACAGGATGGATGTGGCAGGACTTTTTCATGCCTCTGTCATGGATTTTCAACCTAGGTCTCGAGACTACTGTACTGCGTAAGTTCAGAAAGCTCTCAGAAGCAGCTATCCCACATACAGGTCCAAATGCTAATTCTTCCTCCAGTGGCCGTACGGTATGGAGCTGGGAGACACATCGAGACTGTTTCAGCGAGTGATCTTCGATCATTCACCAAGACCATCTATTACGCTATGCCAGTCGTCTTCGTCTTCACTGTCATCTGGGCTAAATTGGCTATTCTCGATCTTTACTTGCATGTTTTCGTCAACAAATGGATGCGACTGACATGCTACGTGATCGGAGCCATGATGATATTGAATGCCGTCATCAACACACCCATCTTCATCTGGCAATGCCATCCCTTCTCCTACCTCTGGAACCCGACACCAGATGGTCATTGTGACAACACACACGCTCATTTCACGTGGTCAAGCTTCTGTGATGTTGTGACCGACTTCGTTATGCTCCTACTTCCGCTTCCCATGATTTGGAAGCTTCAACAATCAATGAGCACCAAGATCGGTATCGGCTTGACCTTCCTGGTTGGGAACTTGTAAGTGCTGTTAAATAATGGTCTTCCGAAGCGTCAACGCATGTGCTAACTTTGACGCAGTGGACTGGCAACCTCGATCGTCCGTCTTGTCGAGTTCTATTATTTCGGCTGGGGTGCAGAAACACCTGATGAAACATGGATCTCAAAAGAGGTGCTCATCTGGACTGTGATTGAACCTGGAGTCTACCACCTCTGCGCCTGCTTCATTACCTTCCGACCTTTATTCCGTTGGGTCGTTTATGAAAGTCCACTGTCGTCAATGATCTCTAAGGTATCTTTGCTCTCAACACAAGGCAAGGGAAGCTCAAGCAAGGAATCGTATGGTAGCCCGGACAATAGCTTCACAGGCTCGGCGATGCGTCCTCCGGTCCCCAACGCTATTCCTGGTGCGCCCAACAGAACATACGATCCCAATGCGATCCCTGAGGAAGACCTTGAAGAAGCACCTCCTTATTCAGAGGGAGTGCCTCAGTGAGCCGGCATAACTACTGTACAATGAGGAAATGGATAAAGGGTTGTCAGTGACGCATTCTTGTTCGACTTTTTCGATAGCGGGTTCGATCGAACTGAAAGGGGAGCATTGAGCAGCTTGCCGGTTAAGCACCAAGTCATGTATTCTTCATATCTGCATTACCAACATGTAAACATTAGATTGTGAAAAGTTCCAGTATCACAATAGAAATAATACCCACGAATTGAAACTCAGCTAAGCATGTCCCTGTACGTACTCAGGCAATGAATGGTCTCGCTAAGAGTCAAAACCGAATGTGAAAGAGTGTATGTCATCTTGATCCGTGTCGACAAAGATGACATGCAGCATGATGCAGTGAAACGTGGCCATGTGTTTGTAGATCATGCGATGCACTTCCCCGGCCCTCCAAAACCTTCTCGAGGAGAAGGTGATGCTCGATGAAAGCCGCTCTGAAGTTGACGAGCGGTCAGCAATTAGTGGATCTCTCGACATCATTGTATGCTGTCGGATGTTGGGAGACTGTTTCGACGGCAAGCCCGATCTCGCGCAACTTGCAGCTGTGTTCGAATTGCTTTTTCCGCATCTGCAACCGCATGAACTTTAAAGAAGTGTTTTCGAGCTTCGATCACTCACGTACTGAATGATACAGAGATTGCAATCGCCGGAATGGGATGATGAGCCATCATTCATGCATCATCTTCTAGGCCAGCCGGAAAAGGCGGTGCTTGTTCTCTCGCACTGCTGCATTACTTGCAAGATCATGTAGGGATACGAATACAAGCGAGCTAGATAACATCTACGGACGTAAAAGCAAATGCAAGCAATACTAAACGAAGTCCACCGACGCGTCCGCGGAACCGAGAGTGTTTCCGTAAGTTTCAAACATGTTTAAAGATATTCACAACAGCATGAGGAGACACCAAATGGCTTCACGAAGTATCCTTCTACCCGAGATTGCTCAGCATTTGTCAGTACGATGTTCCCACTGCAAGTGACTACAGCCAGTTTTTTACACATCCTGCACATTCTCTATGCTATCGTTGCTCTGACAACACTGCGGGTAAGTTTGTGCCTCCGGGCCAGATGTGAATTGCCAGCTGACAGCTTGGGAGGTGGTGTACTTAATCATATATCGAATATGGTTTCATCCTCTATCGAGATTTCCAGGTCCAACACTAGCTAAGATCACTGATTTCTGGAGTGTATACCAAAACGTCAGAGGCGATGTCCACCTAGCGGCGTATGAGTGCCATCAAAAGTACGGCTCGATCGTGCGCTATGGGCCCAATAAATTGAGCATCTCCTCCATTTCGGGTATGCGAGACGTATACGACACGAAGGCACTTACCAAATCTAAGATCTATGAGACCATTACTCCGGCTCCGGGAGCCTGGAGTTGTTTCACCGCCATCGACAAAGACATTCACCGGCGGAAGCGAAAGATCTTCAGTCAGGCCTTTTCTGATAAAGCACTACGGTCGTTTGAACCCACCGTGCTGAATCATGTTGGCATATTTGTCGATGAGCTCAAAAAGACGACTGCAGGTGGTGAGCATGGCGATGGGTGGAGCATGCCCATAGACATGACACCCCGTACGCGATACTATGCCACGGACATTATGGGCGATTTTGGATTCGGCAAGTCTTTTGAGATGCAAACCAGCGACGAAAACAAATTCCTACTAAAGGCCGCAGATGGCGCTGGATTTGTGGCAGGCTTATACACATTGTACCCGAAACTCAAAGACTATGGACTGGGAAGGCTTGTAGCTATCGTTGGCATGGCTACAAAGGAGAGATTTGGACGACTCTCAAAAGCATTGATCGAGCAACGACTGAGTGAGCCAGGCGAGAAGAAGCGAGACATCCTCTACTTCATGACTCAGGCCAAGAGTGATCCTGAACTAGGTCAACATTTCTCCATGGACGAGATATGGGCGGAAAGCAGGTTCACGCTGATCGCGGGAGCAGAAACCACAGGTACAGCTATCTCTGCCTGCCTGTTTTACCTATCACGAAACGCCAAAAGCTACCAAAATTTGACTACAACCCTACGAACGACCTTTACCTCGCAGGAAGAGATATGTCTTGGAGATAAATTGACAGGTTGCGAGTACTTGTGGGCATGCATCGACGAGGCCATGCGTCTGAGTCCATCAATAGTGGGCATTCTTTGGCGAGAGGTAAGTGAAGAGGGCCTCGTCGTGGATGGCGAGCCAATTCCAGTCGGATGTGACATCGGGGTTTCGTCATATGTACCTCATCACAACTCCGATATCTTCCCCAACCCTTTCACCTTCATGCCAGAGCGATGGCTCAACACGCCCGGATCGGAGGAAAGGTTACAGGCCCAGAGACGGGCATATGTACCCTTCAGCTCAGGACCACGAAAGTGCATAGGCGCGAGAATGGCGGTGAACAACATCGCT
>JAOSBN010154625.1:0-23171 GCA_027563595.1 Erythroxylum suave | reverse complement strand
AACTAATAATAATAATGTTAGAAACAAATGAATGTTTTAACAAGTGTGTTAAGTGTGCAGAAAAAGACAGACGAAATGCAAGAATGCAAATACAGACGGAATGCAAGCCAGACAGAATGCAAATACAGACGGAATGCAAGCCAGAAAGAATGTAAACCAGACGGAATGCAAGCTAGACGGAATGCGAATCAGACGAAGTGCACAGACGAAATGTAAACCAGACGAAGTGCACAGACGAAATGCATACTAGACGAAGTGCACAGACGAAATGCATACCAGATGAAGTGAACAAACGAAATGCAAAGCAGACGAAGTGCACAGACAAAATGCAAACCAGACGAAGTGCACAGACGAAATGCAAATCAGACGAAGTGCACAGAGGAAATGCAAACCAAATGAAGTGCACAGACGAAATGCAAACCAGACGAAGTGCACAGACGAAATACAAAACAAAGATGAAGCGTAAAATACGGAAGAATGACAAGACAATGACAATACTCAGAAGAAGTTACATCAAAATATGACAGAAAACATTGAGAGCCTGAAGAGGCTAAGTCATCAAAAGAATACTTTGTGATTGAGAGCCTGAAGAGGCTAAGTCAGAGAAAAGAATACTTTGTGAGAGAGACCTGAAGAGGCTCTAGAGAAGAAAGAATACTTGTATCTTTGAGAAGTATAGTGTATAAAATCACAGCGTCTATACTCTTACTCTACTTACTTCAGTTTATCTTTTATTCTTAAACGTGACTATAGAAGCAATTTGTGATTTGATTCAATCACAATTTTCGTATAAACATTACGACAATCTTTTAACAAGTTCAAGAAGTTCTCATTATTTCTTTATATTTGTATTTAAGAAAAGGATACAACAATTCAACCGCCTCTTTTTGTGTATCTAGTTTATCGTAAATAAATATCTTATTGACGTGTGATTTACTTCATCTCTAGTATGCGTATGAGCTGAACATTTGAAAGATAAAGGAGAAAAACAACTTGAGAACCCGAAAGGCTATGTGGCGCCTCAAAACTGATGGAAGGAGATAGATGTCTTAAGAGTAATTGTCTATGAAGCAAAGAAATGTAAAACAAACCATGCGCAACCTCCTAATTTCTATTTAAATTTTCGATGCCCATACGCACAACGGGGTGGGTGATAAAGAAAACTCTAGTAGGAAACAGACGAAAAATTGTAAAAAAGAAAAGTAAAATACATTTTTCGAACTGCATGAAATCGAGGACTTGTTGAGGAGAGACGACAATTTCTTCTCGTAAGCCAGCAACATATATCCCATTCTTCATAGAAAAATAAAACAAGCATGTCTGTCACCTTACCAACAAGAATGCAATCATTACAAAACACCGAAATTTGAAGTACCTCAAAACTTTCATGAATCTGCAGTTTACGGTGCTGACGAGGCAATAACTCATTTATATCTTCATTGTAGATCTCCATATAGGACATTGGCAAAAGAAATTCTGGATCTAGATCCTAAATTTTCAAAGTTGTACCAAGTAACAGTAGGTAAGTAAGCTGCCACTGTACTTGATAAATTTAACCTGCATTTTTTATTTTCCGTTTGTAATCCATCCTACTACTACTACTTACATCATTTCAAATAAATCACAGAATAAAATCTGACCATAAATGATACAATAATCACCTAAAAAACCAACCTGATATATTATTTCAACAATCATAAACAAAGTTTTTCATATATACTTTCATTTCCTCATTTCATACTTGTTTACGCTCCCGTCACTAAGGCGAAGAATTAGCAGCATAACCTATATCCAAAAGTTCACTTGCCAAATCCAACCAACCAGAAATTTAAACCAACTTATAAAACAACGAACAGAAGCTAAAGTGAGAAAAAAACAATTTAACTCAAAAAACATAATGTGCCTTAGACTACCTCTTGTATAATGTCAAACAAAACATAATGTGATCTAAGAGCACGAAAAACAAAAGTTTCAAAAACTAAATACTACCGAATTCAAAGTTGGCGGAGTGGTTGGGTATGAAGACAGAGTTTCCAGAGATCTGCGAGGGGCTGGCTTTGGCGTCCTCCGACCATCAGGAGAAGTATGCCGATAGTGACAATAATACCTTGCACCAAAAACTTCAGGTTCAGGTTGAGAAGGTTCAAGAACAGGATCCATCTCCAAAAATGCTAGTGTATCATGATTTACTACTATTCTCCTCGATAAACTAGAATGGTGTCAAGATAATGCAACAGAATAAACCTATACAAAGCAACATGAAGTATGAAGGAAATGTTGAATAATTAGGAATATGAAATGAAGAGTAGACCAACAAGCATTTAACTCTTTTAAAACAAGGCTCGGACTCTAAAACATAAAGCACAACAAATCTTATCCGTATTTATAATCAAAGCGAAGATTTCGTCCTTACCTAGCTGAAAAACTGAAGTACCTATGGAAAACTTCCGTGCAGTTGACTGCTAAATACATACTTTGAAAATCTTCGAACTGAAAATTTTAATATGCAAATAGAACTGTATGTTTGAAGGTAAATCATCGTGCCTCTTCCTCAAAGTTAGCAGTCTTGCAGAATTTACCTGTTAAGCCTCAACAGCTCCGTCTTATTCAAAATTGTGAACATTGTCATGCGAAACGATTTTATCTTGAACCTCTATCATTTTGTTGTTCATCCGGAAAAATTTTGATTGTTGCTCCCCAAATGCCTCATACTTTAAAATCTTTATTTTTAAACAATGAAGAAAAATCAGAATATTTCAGGAGAAATGTTCGTACATACAATAACAATCTAGCTTTTACTTCCTATGGAGCTAGATATGATCGCGACCTTACAAAAAACACAAAAGGAGTTTATACATTCCGTGTTCAAGGTCAAGTTTATCATTTCCTTGACAATCTAGTGCCATCAGGCAATAAAGCATCTGGAATCCAGCTCTATTTCTTTGATACTGATAAAGAACTAAAAAAACGAATTGATAGTTGTGATAAACTTCGTGAAAATACATTGAAGCTGATTATGGAAATTCTTCAAGATAATCCTTTTACTGTGTGTGTTATGACCCACTCCAATATCCACTTTTATTTCCTCATAGTGAATCTGGATGTTGTAGAAAAGCACAGGTAAAAAGAAGGGAGATGGAATGTAGAAAGCTCACCATACAAAAAAAATAAAAGTTACCTCAACAATCACATGTGGCCATCGAGTAAAGACTGCCTCCATGAACTCATCAATGACTCCTATGTACTCATCACCATCAAGATGCTCTTGCTATAATCCCAAATCTGTTCCTCTATTCCAAATCAAGTTTCAAAATAAAGCCCTTGATAAACCAAAGCTCTAGCAAGAAGCAAAAATGTTTACAAAAAACCATGAACAAAACATTCACCATCTCCAACTCCATACCTAATTTTACCTTTCATACTAAAAGACCAAAGCTTTATCATTTCTAAAAAAGGAAAAAAACCAAAGATAATCAAGTGAGAACATAAAAACAGACTAAATTAGTGTTTTCACTTGAAAAGTCTGAGATAGGTTTTGGTTTCTAGCTTCATTTTTTCCAAGCTTCAAACTGATACTCGGAAGGTTTTGGTTTCTAGCTTCATTTTTTCCAAGCTTCAAACTGATACTCGGAAGTCAGAATCTTCTGTGTTGTAAGTATTTATCCTTAAAACCGACGAAGTAAAAAAATTCAGAGGCGGTAGAAAAGCACAAGTAAAAAGAAGGGAGATGGCAGAAAACAAAACATTCACCATCACCATCTCTAACTCCATACCTAATTTTACCTTTCATGCAAAAAGATCAAATCTTTATTATTTCTAAAAAAGGAAAAAAACCAAAGATAGCCAAGTGAGAACATAAAAACAGACTAAATTAGTGTTTTCACTTGAAAAGTCTGAGATAGGTTTTGGTTTCTAGCTTCATTTTTTCCAAGCTTCAAACTGATACTCGGAAGTCGGAATCTTCTGTGTTGTAAGTATTTGCCCTTAAAATCGACGAAGCAAAAAAATTCAGAGGCGGTAGAAAAGCACAAGTAAAAAGAAGGGAGATGGAAGAAAATGCAAAATCGATGGGCTTGATGGTATATGCGATGATGGTGGTGAAGGAGGTGAGGGCGCAGATCTAGCCTTGGTGGAGAAGGAGCGGATGCAGTGCATAGAGGTAGAAGAGAGGAGGAAAAAATAAAGTAACGAGCTTGAAATGAAATGAAATGAAAAAAGACTTTTGATGAGGAGAAGCTACTAGAAGAGTGAAGGACAATCGTTGAATTAAATGGACGAAGGGGATGGATTGTGTGGTCGTCCATCCCTTAGCCCATAGTATAGTATACTTAATAAGGAGGTCTTTGCAAGATTATTGCGGTTTTGTGCAAATTTCTACCAGAGTTTCATTGTGATTAGATTTGATGAGTCCAGTAGTCATTTCCTTTTCGGATCACGCACACAAGCCCGAAAAACTCATGCGTGTCCATACAACGGTCAGTGGACTGAATTCAAAACGAATAATTCAAGATGCTAGGCCGCGAAGAAGAACAACGTAAATGAAACCAGAGCAGGTTGATTATTTTCGTCTCAAGGAAGTCGTTTTGCATGTGTAATTTATTTGGGCATTAAAAGCCACAAGGAAATGACGAATCCGTGTAACTTGTGATTCAAATAAGAAAATAAAGAGAAAATGACGGTCATAACGGGAAACACATATTTATTTCACGATAGAAACAAATCAGAACTATACTGATGGATCTCAGCTCATTTGAGCAGAACTAGTATTTTATGCACAATATACTGTCGCTCTGCATTTCTGGGACACTCATATTGTCTATTTAATAGATGATTTATTAAGTCTTTTATTAAACTGTCACCAACTAGAAATTGGGTCTCAAGTGAGTTTTCGGTACAAAAATTTATCAGTTTCTAGTTCCAATTCTCTTTCAACGCTGCGTATAATTACAATGATTCATATATTAAGACAGAATAAAATAAAAATTTAGAGACATAATAGAACAAAAATTGGAGACAGTGAGATGTTGATTGTAATGGACAAAACAGATAAAACTGTATGTCTTGAGGACAGAAATATGTTTGGTTACAGTTAACAGAACATAGAAAATAATATCAATGACCAAAGTGCCCATGCAATATAATATGATTGGAAATATATAATTTATTGATTATTTTAAAACGAATAATTTGTATTAATATTTTTTAATTGTATTTATAAATAAAGAATTAAAAAAATGAGGAACCTAAAAATTTAATGAAATGAGCCATTGAATATTAAAAAATTTGTACAAGTTAACAACAAAATGAATTACGTAAATATTTTTTATAATTGCATCAATATTTTTTAATTGTATTTGTATTTTTAATTACGATGAAATAAATGAAGAACCTAAATATTTAATGAAATGAGAAACCTAAAAATTTAATGAAATGAGTTATTGAATAAAAAAATCCTACAAGTTAGAAATTATAGCACATAATAATTTAATAAAATATATAAGCATTTATAGAATTAATTACATAATAGATTAAAGATACATTCAAGCCATATATTTTATTAAGAATGCCTTTTTTTTATTTTGCTATTTATACATTTGAGTATATGTGGAATATTAGTAATGATATGAGGTATTTTTGTCCAACAGCTCGTGTGTTTTGTTTTTGTGATAGACACAAGAAAGTTGTGCTATGGTTTAGGAAGGAACAAAAAATTTTATGTTTTTATGAACTAGAGACGAAACAAAAATGGGCAGTGTCAGTAACTAAGTACTATTGGATACAGAATTTTTGTATTTTGTTATTTGTCTTCACCCACCAGAGACATCATCCAAACCTAACGTAAATGTGCAAGAATAACAATCATTTAGAGAAAAGACACTAACTTTCTGAATTTTTAAAATAAATAAAAATAAGAAATTGCAATTAGTTAAATTTGTATATAAGACTGAACGAGAAGTGTAACGGAACATTAGGAGCAGAGATGATGAATGATTCAAGGGGCCTCTTCTGTACTTGTCATTGAAATTGATGTTACAATTGTTGGTACCATGGACACATACATCACTACCTTACTTATTGGTATCTTTTATAAGCAAAAAGCTTAATCTCATTCTTACCTTTCATTTATAACACATCATTTTCATTATGTTGATAGATCATACACGTTAGGTTCGAGCCCTTTAAGAAGGCCTAGCTAAGATCGAATGGGAGCTGTCGCTCTATCCTCCATCATTATTGCAACGTTGAAACCTGGTGTATTTTATACCTCTTTAGACTTTGATGCCAATTGCATGTCATCTTTTGTTTTTTCTTCTCCTTTGCTTTCCATCTCTATCTTGTTCTTCATCCGTATAGACTAATAAAAATAATGATAAAGATACAACAACATTGTACTTTTGATGCCCAGTAGCATCGCTTTCTCTACATTATTGATAGTTTGAATGGTATCTTCTCCTAATGTCTAAGTTGCCACAACTTAAATTGCATGGAAAAGAAAAGGAATGTTGTTCACACGTTACAAAGTAAAAGTATTAAGTACACAACGCTTCCCAATTAGCAAAAGAGTGAGGAGTGTGTTAAACCCGTGATCTTCTTATCATAAAATAGTAACTTTAAGCAATTGCTCTAAGATTCTCCCTCGTTCATATATGTACTACGGCAAAAATAGCAACAATTTTAAGAACTTCTAAAAATTAGTATAATGTAACAGTTTTTAAAATATAACATGTAATAATATTAACAAGCAAAATAAAATCATTTGTTGTCATATATTAAAAAACAATAAAATAAAAAGGTTAATTAAAAAATTTAAACTTTATTAAATTTTGTAATTTTGGTCCAAATAGTAGTTCATTAGTCTTTCATTGAAATAACATGCTACATCAATCAACATCTTTACCACGTGAATGACACGTGGATTTAAATTTTCACATTAGCATATATAAAATGAATATTTAATATTTAATTTAATTAATTTACCATAATTTCTAATATTTAAAATGAATAAAAATATCAATGTATAACAAACTTAAGCCTTTTTGCATTACTTCTCTCACCTTGCATCTGGCAATTTTTCGACATTTTAGTTTCTTCGATTATGTTGTTAGTGACTTATTATCATCTCTTTTTCTATCAAACGATCTATCTCTTATGTTTTTTGTTCTTTCTTTTTTGGTTAATAGTATCTTTGTTGAGAAATTAAAGGAAAAGCAAAGAAGGTATGGAGAGAGGAAAAGGAGAGACGAGGGGAGAGAGCGAGCAAGAGAGAGAGATCTAGAAAAAATTTCCAAGATTGCTTACATCAATATTTCTACTTCTTGATAGATTTTAAATTTTAAAAATTTCCCTTTTTCTTATGGACTCAATTCTATGTTAGTTTGCAATTTTCAAGTTCCAATCACAGTGGGATACTTTTCTATGAAGGATAGGGTTTAGTCGGAAATACTTGTTTGAATGAAAATTATAAACACATGAGACAAGGCATAAATTCTAAGCATTTATGGTTTAATATGAGATGGATAATCATGTATTTATGGACTATATTTACAGGAAAACCCTAAAAAAACATGAGAAATGTGCAGGAGGATTGTGAAAGTTGATAGAAATGGATCTTGGTGATGGTCACTATGGTTTGGTGCGAGAAACTTTTCATGGATCCATAGATAGGCACATGATGTGAGCAGGAGCAAGGACCACTATGGAGATGGCGTGCGTGATGGGGGCCAGCTTGTCATTTCAGTTGGACCTATGTCCAGAGCTATGACCGAGACACTCAAGGAGGCTCTCTATGCCCAAGGGGGCTAATTTGTAGAGAGGATGGAGTGAACCAAGCCTATTGGAGGAGAGCTATCTGAATCACAGCCCAAATTGATTCATTTATTTCAAATCCTTGAATTGGACTCACTTAGGACTTTAAGACTATCGTTTTAGGTTGTGCATCATCACTTAAGCCCAAGAGAAAAGGCGTGCCTATGATCAGACTTGGGGGGGGGGGGGGCGTTGGACCAACCCTATACGTGTTTTTATTATGCTATTTTTGGACTTGTTTTAAGTTATATTCCTTCCATATATTATTTAGCCCAAGTCTTTTATTATTTGAACTAGGTATCAATACCCTCTTTAGGGTTAAGAAAAGGACTTTTTTATCATATTATCTTTTTTGAGTCGCCGGCCATATTTAGAGAAGAAACCCCTCTTGTTCTTTTCAACTTACGAATTAAACATTACTTATCAATTGAAATCAAATTATGGCGTGATTTTGATCTTAAACAACTTTCTTAGTTTGTTATTTACCCATTATTTAGGTTGCCCGAGACAAGTTCTTTGTGAGGTCTAGTAGTAGGTTGAAACCCGGCGTATTAGATTTAATTTTAGTTAATTCGAATCTATTCTCTTCTTCTTTCCTTGGATCCGAATTTTTCAATCTTTCAATTTCATGGTGCGTGTTAGTTGGTATTAGTATTGATGTGGAGGAGAATTCTTATTCAATTCCATCGGAATTTAGAAAACCGCCGCCCATCACCATTCAATTATCATCGGTTCATCAATTCAAGTGTGAATTAACTTTCGGCCTAGGGTTTCAATCTTTCTTCTTGTTCTTATTTTGGGCTAGGGTTTTCAATTATTCTTGTTGTTTCTTTTGTTGAAACTTTCGACATATAGTACAAAAAAATCCAGAAAAAAGGAGTTAAAAAAAGTTCAGAAAAAATTCCAAAAAATTGTTTTGTTTTGTTATATTCGTGCTTGATAGTTAGTTTGAAAATTTCACACCCTTTTGATTTTTTTGATCAGTTGAAAATTGGTTTCGAGTGGTGAATTGAATTTCAGAGGGGATTTAGAGGTAAAAGGCAAGAGTGTATAGGCTTATTTGAGGGAGTCATTGCCGTGACTTAAACATGAGGGGAGTGACGTCAATTGAGTGAAACACGTGAGGGAGTGTGTGAGGTTGTTTATTACTAACCTTGTTTTGCAGGTATATCATTTTATCTACAATGTCACAGGGAGGTAGTAATGATGACAATTAAGGGGGAGATGCAAATATCGCTTTCACTTTGCGAGCCATGTAGCAACAATTTGAGAGGTTCAATCTAGCCTTAACTGAGATTAAGGGACAGATGGATGTGTTCAGACAAGGGAGTCACGAGGAACCTCAGGGGAGTCGTGCAAGTGTACGCTAGCAGTAACCACCACCTCGGTATGAGCCAAAGGAGGATGATTTTAAGGAGGAGGAGGAGTTTGAGGTACGTAGACCTAGGACAGCTCAGAGAGTTTAACCATTTAACAGAAGAGATGGAGGCCTTAAATCCATCAAGATGCACATCCCAACCTTTAAGGGAAGGAATGATGCAGAGGCTTAACTGGAGTGGGAAAGGAAGGTGGACTTGATTTTTGTGTGCCACAATTTTTCTGAAGACAAAAAGGTAAAGCTAACCGTTGTGAACTTACAAATTATGCACTAATATGGTAGGATCAATTGGTGACATCCAGGAGGAAAAATAGAGAGATGCCAATTACTACTTGGGATGATATGAAGGTATGCATGAGGAAGCAGTTTGAGCCTTCTTACTATTACAGGAAGATGCATAAGAAACTTTAAAGACTCACTTAAGGGTCTAAATCAGTGGAGGACTACCACAAGGAGATGGAGGTGGCTATGATTTGAGCCAACATAGAGGAGGACCCAGAGGCTACAATGGCCAGATTTTTTAGTGGACTCAATAGAGAGATAGCTAATGTTGTGGAGTTGTAGCACTACTTAAAGATTGAGGACATTGTGAACATAGCCATGAAGGTGGAGAAACAAATCAAAGTTAGAGTAGAAATAAGGAGTAGGACGAATTTTAGCCTATCATGGAGTTCAAAATGGCCCAAGAGAGAAGAAGTCGAAAGACAAAGAGGTGGACTTCAAAGAGACACACAAAAGGTTGAATGTAGAGTTTGCCCCTAAAGGTAGACCTAACACCCAAGCTTCTTCTAGTAAGCATTCTAGCATTAAATGTTTTAGGTGTTTGGGTACTGGCCATATTGCATCTCAATGTCCAAATAAGAAAGTCATGATTATGAGGGATAATGGAATGATTGATTCGAAGGATAGTGGTAGTGAATCTGAGCTTGTTGTTGATAATGATTTTCAAGATGATAGTTGCACTGAGGAAGCTGTTACAGGGGAAGCACTAGTAGTTAGGAGGGCATTGAGTGCTAGGGCCATATATGAGGTTGCCGATCAGGGAGAGAATATTTTCTATACGAGGTGTTTAGTTGGTGGAAAAGTATACAATTTGATCATTGATGGGGGTAGTTGCACTAATCCTCTTGATGCTGTGCCTATTGTTTTTGCTTCTCTTTTACAAGATTATACTGATGTCTTTCCTGAGGAGATGCCTAAGGGACTACCACCCTTGAGAGGCATCGAGCACCAGATTGATTTTGTGCCCAGAGCTTAGATTCGAACCTCCCAACTTATAGAAGTAATCCTCAAGAGACAAAGGAGCTTCAAAAGTAGGTGGGTGGGTTACTAGAGAAGGGGCATGTGAGGGAGAACTTGAGCCCTTGTGCAATGCCTGTGTTGCTGATTTTGATATATAGTACTAATCTTGATGAGCACGTTATGCATGTGAGATGTGTGTTGGATGTATTGAGACAGAAGAAACTATATGTGAACCTTAAGAAGTTTACTTTTTTCATTGATAGGCTTGTCTTCTTGGGGTTTGTAGTCAGATCTAGGGGAGTTGAGGTTAATGAGGAGAAGGTGAAGGTTATCTAGGAATGGTCGACACCTAAGAGTGTTGGAACCCTGTGTATCAGATTTAATTTTAGTTAATTCGAATCTATCCTCTTCCTTTTTCCTTAGATCTGAATTTTTAAATCTTTCAATTCCGTGGTGCGGGTTAGCACATTTTTTTACAAAAACTCATAAATTTATTGCTTCCCTATTTGTACGAGAGTGTGTTAAATGGTGTCCTTCAAAAATGCTGGATCTGTAGACTTGCTACAAGAAGTTATGTGTTCGCCACTCTTAAAAGTTACCTAACGAAGAGGCCATATTGGCTTGGGTGGTTAGGATAGATGAGTTATTGGCTTTGTTTTAATGGTTTCAGTACTTGGGGCAAATAAGGAGCGAATGGACAAAAATATAGGAATTGTTAAGATTGAATCCGCTTTTGATCTTTTTATTGAAGGGCAAGGATGAGATAATAACAACATAATTTTGTGAAGATATTAAAATTACAATATGTTGACATGGAAATTAAAAATCACATGTCTTCCATGTGGTTAAGGTAGGCATGCCATGTAAGTGGCATTAATAGAAAAGCTAATGGCAGGCTATTTTATGAAAAATTAAAATTTTGAGTATTTTATTGTCACTTTGAGCATTTTGTTGTGACTTTTCAAAATTTAGACCAAAATCATTAAATTCAGTAAATTTGAGATTTTTTGTAATTAATCAAATAAAAATAATTGCATTAAAATCTTATATATGCAACAATTGCACTATTACTATTTAAAGCAACTTTAAGCAACAATCAAAGTGTTGCTTAAATAAAAAAATTATTAATTTAAATATATCTTAAATAAAATAAATTAAACTAATAAAATAATTAAATTAAATATTGATCGAACCCCTAATTAACAAACTTTTAATTTTACTTGATCTCAAACCTTAAAATTCATATTCTCTTTAACCAAATCCTTAGGTCTTGTTTGGTAACCAAACCCTGTAAAACTTGTTGTATCTGTCTTGTACATCCTCAACCTTAATTTGGTCATCTTCAAATGCAGAGCACCTTAAGTACATGTTAGGAAATCGGGTTAGGATATAATCCCGGCTGCAGCAGAATAATTACTAAACCTTTTCATAAATTCGTTTCTCGAAAGCCAAGATCTCTTTAATTATATAAAATGATTAATATGTGAACATAATAAAGAACGAATTTAAATTTGTATCTTTTTTCGAATCTTGATCATAATCTTGTCGTATCCCTCAAATTGTTTCCAAAATACATCCGCCTCAACCACCGTAATCGTACAAATGTTCAGCCTCTAATGGTATCAACAGAATGGATTAAGAGAACTTTATAACTCTTATAGAGATAGTTAAGTAAGAAATGATAACTCCATTAGAGCTTAACTCTATTTATAACAAGTTTTGAATGGTTTAGTAATTTAATTAAAATTAAATTCTAATTTCAACTAAAATTTAATTAGAATTATAATTATTTTTAATTAAATACCAATTATGCCCAAATTAGATTCAATATCTCATATTGATCCTTATTTATTAAACATCTCATATTTATTCATAAAGTTTTTCAAACTTTATAATCAAGTCTAACTTGATTAAAATAACTTTGTTCTCTTCATTCCATTTTATCTGTGGGACTCATTAGGTTCTCAAATATGTTGGCAATGATTATAAATCCTAATTCCAATTCAAAATTAGAATTAGATCAATTAAAACTCTTTTTAACTTATCTTTAATTCTCCAATTAAACAATTTATAATCGTAAATCACGATTGACGTCTAACATTGCGTCATGACCACCCAAATATTTAGGAATATCAAAGTGGTTTTGACTAACCTTTCCATGTATGATTTTTTCATATAATTCAATCATTTCATCAACCAATGTTCTGATTAGACATAAACCATGGAACTAATGTATACTCTATTTTTAGTCCAATCATATTAGTTCTCTTCCATTAACTATCAATCCAAATAATGAAATTTGCAAACTATTTACAAAGTGTCATTCCACCTTGTCCAAGAATTTCTCGAATCAATACTATTCAAGAATAACGAAATATTATCCCTAATTACTTTAGGGTGATGAATCCTATCTTGATCACATAACTACCTTCATATAGTTCATGCTACATCCAATAACTACTGATTAAATGACCTATGATTAAATAAATTATAAGTATTATCAAAGCATAGCAATCCCCATACAATATAACTTTGGTGAGCTCAAGTCAAATGATCACTTATACAATCATCATAATGAGAACTCCATAGACATACAAGTAATGTTCTAAATAGATTTCTAATGTCAGATTTGTTTAGTGAATTTGTTCTCTAACTAGTACTTCCACTTTTATTTAGGTATCTCCATACTTTAAACTACTTCCTTCATAAGAAAAACAAAACTTGTAACAGTATTTTTATGTTATATTAACGTCCAGTGTTAACAGAACAATGAGCAGGAATAATTTAGGGATAACATATAAATGTAATATGAATCTCATAATTATAAACTCGTTATAATTTCATTTGCAATATACAATTATCCTATAGACTTTATCATATACATATCAACATGTACATGATAAAGAACGCCTTTAAATTATTTTGTTACTATATTATAACTAAAGCGATTAGTTGTAGGGTATAAGCCAACAATCTCCGACGTGTACTAGGCTAATCATTTAAATACCTCATACCATATCACCATATGACGATTACACTACTGGGACAGTAGCTTAATGAGAGAATTTTACAAGATTCTCTACAATGAGAACTTTCTTAAATCCTATAACTTCCATCTTAATTATCATTATAATTAAGAAAAATTACCTAAATACATAATTGGATCTTTGCTGAGACCTTAGCTCATTTTGCATGCCTAATGACTCTAATGTTCCACGGTACATTACTATCTTGAACAATGCATTGAACTATATCAAGTTCGCTAACGAACTTATTGATCCAATTATTCATTTCCACTAAATGCAAAATGTATCATGGCTTAAACCATTGTTACATTGGAACTTTTCCAATCTTAAAATGATATTGTTTTTAATAAAATAAACCTCAATTAGGATTTACTTGTTGGAGCCTGCACAGTTGTGACTAGAGAAGTCACAACAATGACTTTTCTCTCATTTTACTTAGAAAATTTTTATTAAATTATGTGTTTGCATGAATTAATGGAAATGTTAGAATTAAGTAAGGAGTAAGTAGGCAATAGCTTAAATATGAAAGGGTAAGTTTGTAAAGGCAAGAAGTTATCTTAAATTAATAAGAGAAGTAAATGAAGGGGCGTGAGAGACGTGTTAGAAAAGTAAGAAAGAAAAATCTAGAAGAAAATAAAAAAATGAGTAGAAATTGAAACAAAAAGATGAAGAGAGTTGTGTAGAAGTAAGAAAGAAAGAGAGAAAGTGGTAAAATAAACTAGAAGAAGAGAAGCAGAAAATCGATACAGAAAAGAAGAAGAAGGAAAGAAAGAGAGAGGAGAAAGAGAAGAAGGAAAAGGTTCAGCTGAGTTTTAGTATTCTCTATCTACTCTTCTTCTTTTGGTAGAGAGAAGGAACTAGAGAAAAATAAGATTTTTGTGCTGAAAACGAAGAGAGAAAGAAGAGAATTAAGAAATTCATTTTCTTAGATTTTCATGGATTTTCTACTAGATATTAGTTACTTTAGCTTACTCACATCAATAGTAGTTTAAGTTCAAGCTCAACGTTGATTATTAAAGTTCTATAGATTTCTACTTGTATATTAGTTGAATGAAAATTTGTTTGTTTGAAGGGAACCGAGAAAATCGAGGACAAGAGCAAGAGTAGAGACAAACTTGAGTTTGGATTTATAAGTAAATAGGTGGGTAATGTATTTATGGTTATCTTGATGATGAGCTGATTTCTTATATGATTGTGTGTGCTTAAATGCTTGTCTTTGAAGCATTGTGAATGTGAGAAAAATACATTGTGATTCGATAAGTTGTTATGCTTGAAAAATTTTACTGCATTTTGAATTGATGAAAAACAAAAAAAATGCAAGAAGCATGAAAGAATGAATATGATATGAAATGTGTGAGCATCGAAAAAGTAGCTTGTGTGGGCAAGAGAGATACCATTTCATTTGTCATATGCACACTGACTTAAAGGCTTCTCCCGGTTGTCCGCTTATGGCATATGAGCTCCGAAAAATGGACTCATTTCGTTAATGGTGTAAACTTCGATTGCACCATTTCGTTCCATGGGATTCTCTTAAGATAATATGTTTATGCATTGCATCTTGATTAAATGATTATATGATCTGATTTGTGGATAATGCGATTGCTAAAACTAAAATGCAATATATATGTATATTTATGCTTAATTGTGTATGTGGCTTGTTATCGATGGCTATAAATATATTAGCCATTGAGTTTCACAGCTTACCTCATTATTTTCCACTCTTCAGGTGCCGACAAAGCAAATCATTGAATCTCGCAAACTTCAATAAACTCCAAGAAAAATATATCTTTTGTAATTAAGTTAGTCCGAATACCTTAGGTAGCTTTGCCACTATATCAAGCATGAGCATTCATGTTGTATTTTTGGATTATGCTACTATTTTGTCTCTTAATAGGGAATTAAAGTTGTGTATAAACTTCGCATTTTTTAGAGATTAAACTCTTTTTTTTAATGAATAAAAGAGTTGGTGAAGTTTTCTTCGTACATGTTCAAATTTTCTTCTATGTTAAGTTGTCAATTTCAGTTCGGAATAAAATTTGAGTTTTTTAATGGCTTTTGGATAGATTTTTCTTAAGTAAATTGTTGAGTTGGGAGTTTTTTTACGTTAGAAGTCTTGTATGTATGGATTGTGTTTGTTGGATTTAGGTCTTTTGGTTTTTAGTGAAAATGTATAATAGGCATAGAGGAAAAAGGGGGGACAGAAATTATGTCTTGACTTCCATGAATAAATTGTATTGATGTAGGTAGAATTTGATAAAGTTGTCTTCATAAAAGTTATAGCTCATTCTTTTATCTTTCTAATAGTATAATTCGGAAGAAAAATATATGGCCTTTACAAGATAGCATCATTGGTGTTGGTAGAGGTTGTAGCACCATCTCTGGCAGAAAATTTTGTTCTGTCTTTAAATGAATAAACTATATTGAGATAAGTCGAATTAGACAAAGTTTTCTTCATAAAAGTTGTATCTTATCCTCTTAGCTTTTCAATCAAATAAAGTTTGAAATTTTTGGATATCAGAATCAAGAGTTATACTAGTTACAAGTTGGAGTGCGCATTAGGCATGGACGATCATACACAAGTATGATCATGCACTAGCTCTTCATTATAGGAATGCATGATCACGCATAACCATGATTGTGCAAAGACTACTTCATCAATGCTCATGCAGCCTAAGGCACAAATGTTCCAAACTATTTTTTATTTTTAATTATTTATTACCAAAGCCACCGAAACCCACCCAAGTTCTTAATCACATCTTTGATGCTTTCAACCTTCTTTTCATTTGACCTCCATCAAATCCCCTTTTATTGTAACCACGAATTAAGTTCCAAGACCCAAGCTCAACATCTTTGGTATCAAAGCCCACGGTTTTCAAGGATTCCTAAGCTTAAAATATGTTGTACTATGAATTATTATGATGTGTGATTAATTGTTTGCATTGTTAAATTGATTGATTGCATTGAATGACATGCATATCATACATACATGTTGGAAATAAAATTAAATGGAAAGTAAGGTAAATGTTAATGTATAAATTTAAGGAGTAAGATACCACCTCATAGAAGAACACGAGGAGTTTGCAAGGATTTGCTGCACCTGACTCTCCACCAAAAGAGGAGAGCACTGATGAGTCTAGAACCATAATAATTGCTAGGCAACTACAGGGCAGGATAGTGTGCCCTTTCGACCATAACCGAATGAACCACATGCATGAACATTTGTTAAGAGTTTGAGTTGTCAGAAACAGTGAGAAGGATGATGATCTGTCAGAGTGTAAGAAAATGAGAGTTTATGGATATCTAGAAATAAAAATATTACGTAGTTTGATATGTTGGCTATAGACTCGGTAAAATTGTATTTGTGGTTATATCAGCGAATATGATATTAGTATTTTGTTGTGGATATGTAATTGAATAGACATGGATGTATATATATTTTCATGTGTTGACTGAGAAAGAAATAAATACACAGGTAGAACTATGACACGATTTAAAGTGTACAAGCAAAGTGAAATGAAAACAAAAATTTATATGACCTTGAGAGGTTAAACTTGGAATTGAAATGATTGTTTGATTAATGTGATAAGAGTTATGATTTGGTATAAGATTGTGTTAGAGGATTTGAGATCAAATTTTAAGATGGTTATATATTTATAATTTTAAATTGATTAAGAACGTACGTATGGAAGATGAAATAAATGATAGCTGGAAGATGAGATAAATGATAGCGATATATGTCCTTAAGGATAAATTGATTAGTTACTATGAATGCATATCCGATAATGTGGTTACATTGGTGAATAATGTTATTGAGCATATATGTAATCTATACATGGATATAGTTGTTGAGAAATTGGGCTGAGAACCTATCTCGACTACAACGGAATAATCACAAAACTTTTTCGCAACCTTTGATTTCCCAAAAACCAAGATCACTTTAATTCTATAAAATGATTAACACAAATTGTAATAAAGTAGAAACTTAATTCGTACCTTATTTTGAAGCTTAATCTTTATCTTGTTGTATCCTTCGACCTGTTCCAAAAACTGATCTGTCTTAACTACCATAGCTGTATAAATGTCTGACCTCTAACCGTATCCACAGAATGAGTTGAGAGAACTCTATAACTGTTATATAGAGGGTTAAGCATGAAGTGCTAGCTTTATAAAGCTTAACCCGATTTGTAATAAGCTTTGGACATTTTGGTAATTTAACTGTAATTAAATTCTCACTTCAATTAAAGCTTAACTAAAATTACAAATAATTCTAATTAAATATCAATTATGCCCATATAAGATTCAATATCTTATATTTAGTCGTAAAGTTTCTAAAACTTTACAACCAAGTCCAACTTGATTAAATTAACTTTGCTTTCTTTAACTAATTCTATATGTGAGATCTATTAGGTTCCTAAATATGATGTCAATGATTATAAATTCTAATTCTAATTCATCAATAGAATTAGATAAATTAAAACTTCTTTTAATTTATCTTTAATTGTCTAATTAAACAATTTATAATTATAGATCAAGATTGGTGTTTAGCAATGCATCATGACTACCCAAACATTTACGAATGTCAAAGTGGTTTTGACTAACCTTTCCATACATAATTTTTCCGTATAATTCAATCCTTTCATCAACCAATGTTCCAATTAGACATAGAGCTTAGAATTATCGTCTACTCTATTTTAAGTCTAATCATATTTGTTCTTGAAGTAAATCCCTTGTTAATATAGAAATCACTTATAGTATGTAAACTACACAAGAAGGGGGGTTGAATTATGTAATATCGTCTAAAATGGTTATCTTTAAAAAACTTCTTGATTTTCTTGAAAACTCAGACGATTACAAAACAACGCACTTAATTTGTTAGAGTAATAAAACAACAGAAATAATATCTTTTCTTCTAACTACAGAAATTAAAGAGATGATAGTTATAGAGTATGACACCGTAGTTTATACTGGTTTACCCTTAACATTTTGGCTATGTCTAGTCCTTAGAGTTTATCTGAGATTTCACTATCTCTTCAACTTTACAAGTATTATTTCTTCTCTCAGAGCCTCTTCAGGTCTCTTTCACAAAGTATTCTTTATCTACTATCTTAGCCTCTTCAGGCTCTAGCCTTCCTTTCACTAGAAAAGATATTGTTTGAGTTTTTCTAAACTCACGCTACAGGTGTTTTAATCTCTATCTTTCTTCTTTTCATTCAGGATATTTTGTACAGTGAATGTTTAGTAAACGTTATTTTGTCTACAACTATCCTGATATTTATAGTCTAATTTAACAACGGTCTTCTTGAAAACAAACCGCTTGTAAGATCTTCAAAGATTTGTTGTCAGTTGAATCCTGTAACCGCCTCCAACTAACTAGCTGTCATTGTAGATCATATCATCTTGATTTGATTTGTATGCTTCATCTTACATCTTCGCATCGTCTTATGACTTCGCATCGTCTAATTTTTGTGCATTGTCTAATGATTCCGCATCATCTAATGACTGTGTATTGCCTAATGATTCCATATCGTCTAATGACTGTGCATCATCTAATGATTATGCATCTTCTAATGTGTCCGTATCTTCTAATGACTGTGCATCGTCTAATGTATCTACGAACTTAAGAAACACATCAAAATAGTTCATACACTTCTATTATTATTATTATTTGATTTTCTGCAAAACCAACAGAAGAAGTGAAGTCTTCTTGACTTAACATTCTCCCCCTTTTTTATGATAAAAAATAATCATAATATTAGAAGATAAGAGAATTATTAAAGCAAATAGCAATAGTATTCAGACAAATAATATTCAGACAAATGATATCTTTATTTAGACGATTGATGTAAGATATACAATGTGCATAGCAAAAAAAACCTCTCTTTTCACTATTCTCCCCTTATTTTTTATTGATAAAAAAGAATATCACTTCAGAGGCTTTAAGATTTCAAAAAACATATTTTGAATATCAACGTGGATCATCTTGAGGTCTTGTTCAATAGAAACACGTAGAAGTGCTATTTTCTCAGGAAAATCACCCACTGAGTCTCTTAGTTCATCAACCTTAGTATCTATTTCTTCAATGTTTTTGGCTAAAGCTTCTTAAACTTCCTTATTCTTTTGACTAGCTTCCATCCATTCAATGAATTTCATCAAGAGCTTTGAATTAACGGTAGGATCTTGTAGCTTTTCACTTAGTGGGTGAAGGTACTCAGAAACAAATGGTTTTCTGATTGGGTCGTCTAATTCAATAATTGTTATAGAGGGTAATCGAAAAGGTTGTGCTTGGTGAGGAATGTCAAGATCATCAGGTTTGGGTAATTTGAAAATTGGCTTTCCTAGAAGGTGTAAAATATCTTTGATTGAAGGAATGAAACCTAAAGGCTTAAAATGAATAAGTAGATGTACAAAGGTTTCTAAGTAGAAATTGATACCTTCAATTGAGATACTTTTGTACCTTCCTTCTGAAATCGTCCCAACTATCTTGAAATTTTCATCTTGAGTAGGTGCGCCAAAGTTACGTCCTGATGGCCTTGATATGTGGTGTGAAATATAGACACCTACAGGTTGAGCTACATGTAATACATCGTCTATATTCTTCATTACAACTCGAATATGTTCTTCTCTGAGATCATCTTCTTGTCTCTCAGGGAACTTCTTCTTCTTTCCTTTGTCTGTACTGTGTACCATTGTTGAACATCTTAGTTAAACATTTGTTACAATCTTTATTATTGTTTTGGTTGTCATTGAATAGATGGTGTAAGGACTCTTCGTCATCTTCAATGGATATGGTTCTGCTTTTTCATCTCGCAGAATACCATACAATCTTCTTTCTTCAGGACTTAAAAATTGTATCGTCTGATCGCTTACTGTTACAGGTTCAACTTGAATCTAAACCTCTATTGCGATCAGGCACTGATTCATCTATTATTTTCATCTTCAAATCAGGTTCAACTTGAATCTAAACCTCTATTGCGATCAGGCACTGATTCTTCTATTATTTTCATCTTCAAATCTTCTTTCTTCATTGGTTGCAGGGGATTATAAGTAGCTTACTACGTTTCCATAGTCTATGTCTTCTGTTGATCATCAGACGATGAAACCTTCCTTTTCTGAGTTGGTCTCGTTTTCTTTAGTTGTTCTGTTGGCTTGGAAGAAAGTTGTTGTTGAGACTTCTTCCGCTCAAACACTAGCTTCCTTTTTATCTCTGTCTCTTTAGACGGTTGTATTGACTGCGTCTGAGGGATAGAGACAATTTCTTTGGTAGGCTGCTACTATTGTTGTTGTTGTTGTTGTTGTTGTTGTTATTGTTGTTGTTCCATTGCATTTTAAGAACCTTGACCAAGAATCAGATTTTTTTGCTTCTTCTGTTCTTGTTGTTGTAAGGTCATCAATCTTGGTAACCTTTTTGATTTCTCGGGTTTTTCTTATAGCAGTCTTTCAGCCTTCCTCTTTAAAGACACTTTGTAAGTTGGTTGTTGAGCTAAACTTTCCTTTTTTTCAGGAATCGTCTTAGCTTGTAGTGGCTTATAAAACGATTGTTCACTTTTTACTTCAGCTGAGATTCTTCTGGACCACTAAGGTTTTGCTTGTAGTCTAGATGAAACATCTTCTTTCCTACTTCGTCTAATTGAAAGCTCCCCCTTAGACTGTGCTTTAGGTGTGAACTATTTATCTGTTTCAGCTTCAGTCTTGATCTCCATTTTCCAAATAGTAGAGGCATTGATAACACTCTTAATACTCAGCTTTACTATGTTTCTTCTATCAAGTAGTATTCCAGATTCTTTGAAGAATCTTGTCAACAGCATACTGTAAGGCAACGAACCACTCTTTTAGTTATAATCCACCTTAACTTTTATTATGCATTTCAGGATCAAAAATGGAAGATTAATAGATTGGTGAGTGAGAAGATGAAATAGACATTGTTCATCATGCATTGTCACAAAATCCTTAAATCCTGCTTTTGGTAGAATACAGTGAACAAGAATTGAGTGAAGAACCCTAGTCTTCGGAATTAGGTTTGAAGACTTCCTGACTCCTGGATTACTCGTTCGATATAGTTGTTGATTGATGTTTTCTTCATTTTGAACAAACTATTTTATATTGATACGTAGTTTTGCTCCTTCATTTGGACATTCAGTAGCCCTCACAATAGACTCTTGTGTAATAATCACCGGCAACCTATCTACCTCTGATATCAAGGTGTCATCAACCACCTTTACGTTCTTCCAGATCTCATTTACGTCATTTGCATAAACTGGATCTCAGATTTTGAAGAAATTTTCCCAACCAGCTGCTTTGATCTTAGGTTTGATATCCATTCCATCATCCTTTAGAGAAGTAAAATTGACAAGTCTCTTATAATTAAAAGATTTCGACATTCTTTTAATCTGTAATGAATAAACAATAATCACAAAGATATATTTTTCTTGAAGAAGTAAGGTTAATATGTAGAAGATATTGAAAGAGGAATATGAGATGAAAGTAAGAAAGATTTAATAAATAGAAGATTGAAACGTCTTTGTTGAGAGCAACCTAGAGGCAAGTCAGTTAGTAAGAGAATTTTAGAATGTAGAATGTTTTGGGTTTTAGAGAATTTCTTTTTATAAACACTCTTGAAAAGTTACCTTTTGTAATGTCTATGACGGAGCCATAGGTAATCATACAATTGATACTACCGAGTGAAAGTTACCATTACTATTTATTTTTAAGAACTTACAACTTTTCTACTTCATGAGGTTGTATCGTCTAGGTCATAGAGTTTCAAACGAATGGTTATTTAACATTTCCATATTTAGATTTCATCTGATTTCTTTGAATCTGTCTTCACTTAAGGGTTTGGTGAAGATATCTATCCATTGTTGATTTGTCTCAATAAACTGTAGATTGATGATTCCTCTCTGTACATTGTCTCTTATAAAATGATGTCTAACTTCAATATGTTTTTCCCTTTAGTGTTGTTGGATTCTTTGAGAGATTGATAGCACTTGTGTTGTCACAGAAGATTGGAATTTGATCTTCTTGGATGGAATAATCTTCTAACTTATACTTTATCCATAGTATTTGTGAACAACAACTTGTGGCTGAGATGTATTCAACCTCTGCAGTAGAGAGAGCAATTGAGCTTTGCCTCTTGCTTGACCACGAAATTAGATTATGACCAAGAAAGTGACACCCTCCACTTGTACTCTTTCTATCAATCCTATCTCCAGCAGAATCAGCGTCACAATAACCAACTAACCTGAAATCTTTACCTTTCTCATACATAAAGCAAAGATCAATAGAACCTGTCAAGTATCTCAATATTCTTTTGACAGCAATATAATGAGATTCTTTAGGATCTGCTTGAAATCTTGCACGCAAACAAACATTAAACATAATATCAGGTCTACTTGAGTTAGGTAAAGCAAAGAACCAATAATTTCTTTAGAAAGAGTTTGATCAATTTTCTTACCAGCTTCATCCTTAGATAAGACGATTAAGGGATGCATAGGAGTTGACATTGGTTTAACATCTTCTATTTTATATTTGACTAAAAGTTCTTTAATATACTTTCGTTGATGGATAAAAATTTTCTCCTCATTTTGTTTGATATGTAAACCAAGAAAGAACTTCAATTCACCCATCATACTCATTTCAAATTCACTTTTCATAAGAAACTCAAATTTTGAACATAACTTTTTGGAAGTTGCACTAAAAATAATATCATCTACATATATTTG